>CAUYQV010027219.1:0-47761 GCA_963574575.1 Galagoides demidoff | reverse complement strand
TTGTATAACCATAACCATTGTGATATAAAATGTATCCATTGTCAACTGAAACTGTATTAATTATCATTCCATTGCTGTATCTATGACTACCTGAGTTGTAACCCCCCTTAACCAGCCACCTTTGCTTCTGTAATATGCTTACACAAAGCCTATAAAAGGTAACTCACCCTCACACCGGGGCTGCTGACTGTCTCTCGGAGCAGCAGCCCCTGCAGCAGGTAAAATAAATTACCAATTAATTAACCTAAGTGGGGGTCTGAGTCTATTTTTCCAGGTCCCCTAAGTTATTTCATGCTAACCCACAGCTCACTGTGCTAACCCACAGCTCACTGCTGTGCTAACCCACAGCTCCCTGCTAACTGATGGCTCACTGCTGTGCTAACCAATGGCTCACTGCTGGCAGAGGCCAGCGCCCTTCCCAGCCTTCCTGCCCTCCTCCACTCAGTCTCTGGCTGCACAGCCCTGTCCCCACCATGACTTCTGCTACCCTTTCTCCTTGGGGCCAGGAAGGGTATCACTCCTGCTTGGGGAAAAAGGACAGGAATCTGTCCTATAACTGGCCTGCGGGTGACCACCATTTGAGTATCCATTTACTGCTAAAGGGCTGCCGAGCTGTCTCCAGCTTCTGGACCCTGTGAATAGCACTGCTATAAGCGTCCATGTGCAGGTTCAGAGGAATGTACATTTTGCTGTCTAACTTTATAAGAAACAGCTGAACTGTTTCCCAAAGTGGCAGCACCGTGTGTGAGTTCCAGTCTCCCCACATCCTGGCCAGCGTGGCACTGTCACTGCCTATATTTCAGCTGCTCTGATGAGCGTGCGGTGGTATAGCTGCCATGGCTGTGACTGGCATCTCCCTGATGGTGATGGTGACATGCCTCTTTTCACCTGCCTATCTACCATCACTTTATCACCTTTGATGAGGTGTCTGCTTGAGTCATCTGCCTCTTTGTTAGCTGGGCTGTCTCTGCTCTGTCCACTGGCTTTCCTGAGAGTGGGGGGACACTGGCAAGTTGGGGTGTTTGTTTATGACAAGAATGACACCCTCCCCCACTGTGCCTGCCTCTCTTGGGGGGAGGCCTCAGTAGTTCTCCAGAGAGTGTCTCCCAGACCCCCCAGGGAAGGTGGGCTGTGAGACCGCTCCCATTTCTTCTGCTACTAGAAAATCCTCTTTGGAAATATTCACAAGACAGGCCTGTTTGGCCTAAGATTGACAAAAAGGGGTCGTGTTGATCACTGTGGGAAAATAGTGGGAAAATAGAAGCTTTTATCTCATGCAGAAACTCCCCTGTGAGTGACCTTTGTGGACTCTGGGATAGAGCAGGTTCCTGCCCCATCCATTCTCCCTGGTCTAAGTCACATCATTTTACTGGGAAAGCCCTTTGTCCCCAAATATGAATGAAACCCCTTCCTGGCCTCAAGGATGGAAGGTAACAGAAGTCATGGTGGGGACAGGGCTGAAGACTGAGTGGATGGGGAGGAGGCCCTGGCAGGCACTGGGCACAGCCAGCAGTGCGTGAAAGAGCTTCTGCCCAGCCGGGCCTGGGCCACCAGCAGCTGAGACTGCAGGCTAATTGGCAGAGTGGGGCAGTTACTTCTCCACAATGGGGGTAATTGGACCCTGGAGTCCCAGGTCTATGCACCAGGGGAAGGAAGATGGTGGCCCCTTTCCCCCTAGCACCTCCCTTAAACCAGAGCAGGGCCAGCCAGCTCCCAGGACTGGCCAGGCTGCATCAGAGGCTGAGCAGTCAGGGTTGTCAGAGGGCGGGGACAGTGAACTGCTGGGCTGAGCTGGGCTGAGGAAGGCCACGCTGACCCCTACAGAGCTCCAGGGTAGGTTCCCATAGCATCCTCCCCTTGGTGAAGGGCCCAGGTCTGGGTGGTGCCACTGGATCTGGTCTCTCCAGGGGTATTGGTTGGAAGAAGGCCAGGATGGGGACCTCCATCCCCAAACTGACCAAGGACCCTCCCGCACCTGCACTGTGCAAGGTCCGTCCCCAAGCCCTGCCTCCCTCCTGTCCCCAGTCCCTCCCAGCCCCTCTCCACAGGTGGAAATCTTCACTGGGGGCACAGGCACAATTCCCATTCCCATGTTGTCCCCCCCACCCCCACTTTGTCTGCCCCTGGTGTGAGATGACCCCTGAGCCCCCACCTTCTAAAGACAGGCGAAGCCTCTGCAGTGGGTCTGCTGCCAGGCACTCTGCGTCCCCAGCACGTGCATGACCCCTGCCCTTTAAATCCCACACCCTCCTTACCCTGCTGTCCTTCCTTCCCTTGCTGCACCTGCTGAGGTCCGTGGCCTGTTTCCTATCTTCTGAGGAGAGGTTGGTCTACCGGGATGGTCCCAATCCCTCACTCCACCTTAAGCCTGTGGCTGGAGGGCACCCCTGTGCAGTCCTGGTAGTTTTCAGAGAGAAGTGTAGGGAGGTGTGGGATTGCAGGGAGGTGTGCCACATTACCTAGTCCCCTCCACCTCCCAGACCTTGCCATTGTCCCCTCCTCCCTACACACTCCACACTGCAGCTCTGACCCCAGGCACCACCAGCAGGGACTGGTCTTCCCCAGAAGCACATCTGGGGACTCCCATTTGGTGCTGGAAAAACAGGGTATTCTCGCCCCGTTCACTTTCCTCTGTGATTATTAGCTCCACAGATCTGGGTGAGAAAAGTTGTCAGATAAATACCTGGTTCTCCTTCAAGATAGCAGAGGAAAAGGACGAAATTTGGGGGAAATATGACTTGCCTAAGTGCCCGACATTCTGTGATCCTTTTCATTTCCTGAGTCAGTGTTCTGCTCCCGCTGACTCCAGGGGACCTCTCTCTGCAGCGTCTGCCCCACTCCTGGGAGGCTTCCGCCTCCAAACTTTGTATGGTCTGTTTCCTCACTGAGGGTCCCTGTGTTCTCCAACCTCCTTAGCTACGTAGCCCAGAGACCTGCTCTGACTCGGCCTGGACGTGTGCCCCCAGATGTCTCCCCACCTATGCCGCCATCCCCCCGCATCTGGAGAAGGGGCTTCTCAGCCTTTGTCCTGGGCATGTTCTGAGTCTCCACGCTTCCCTTGGCCAATCCGCCTCACCTCCTGGCTGTCAGCCCTGATGTATTTGCTCCCAGGTCCTCTGTCAGGGCTGCTCTCTGGGGCTCCCTTTAGAACATGCCAAGACACAGCCAGGCTTCTCTTCTTCTACCCTGGGCCTGTGGCCATGGCCTCTTGCCCCAAGGACCACAGCAGCTCCAGTGGACTCCCTCCCTGGCTGGCTCCCTGTTGAGGGTCAAAACAGAGCTCAGGCCAGGCCATGTGGAAAACCGGCGTCCAGCTGTGCCCAGGGGCTCTGGTGGCCTCCTCCTGCTCCCACTCACCCTGCTCTGGACGCCCTGCCTGTGAAGCAGCCTTGGCCCCTGCTCTTCCCTCCACCTGGTGTGAGTCCCCCGGCAGCAGGTGGCCAGCCCTGGGCTCCTTCTTGACTTCCCAGGTGTCTTCTACTGGGCACGGCGTTCACCACACCAACCAACCGTGCCCCCACCCCAACCCCGGCCTGCCTTTCTTGTTCCACTGACCACTTGTTACATTCTGAACAAGTCACTTATACATTATGGGAATGAATCATTTTTCTGACTCCCCTGCTCTCATTGGAATTTTTATTTCTTGAAGGCAAAGTTTCGGGCTGCTTTTCTTCCTCCAGATTTATTACAATTGCCTGAAACAACAACTGGCACAGAGCGGGGCCTCAATAAATATCAGAGGGTGATTAAAGGGTCACCTCTGCCCCCTCCTGACATCAGACTGGCCCAGCTTCTCCCGCTCTCCTGAGGCTCTCTGAGCCCCGCAGCGGGTCCCCGGCCTCCTCTCTTTCTGGGATGGGACACACGGAGACACTTGAGACTCCACTTCTGCAGCGTCTCACAGCCGTGCTGGGAGCGCAGGAGCCTATCAGGGAAGTGACATCTGAGCGAGTCCTGAAGCGGGGCTGGGTTCGGCGGTGCAGCAGGGAATGTCCTCACTGGGCTGTGGGGCCGCAGCAAGCAGGTGGCGGGGCACAGAGGGGCCGGATTGGGGCCGTGGGCTTTATTCTGAGAACATCCCACTGGTGTGCCCCGGAGGGAAACCTCAGGCCTTTCCTGGCCGGGTGATAGAGGCTCAGCGGAGTCCTGGAGACTGAATGAATCTGTAGCGGGAGTTTAGAGGCGGAGCCGGTGAGCATGGGGACAGCAGGACTGGCCCTGGAGATGTTCTAGATGTGGGGCAGACAGACCTGGCACCTGCTCAGACGTGGAGGTCCGGAGGAGAGACAAGTCTGCGCTGAAACTCGGTTCCCGCGGGGGATGGAGGCAGGTGGAGGCCCCACTCCCGAGAGGAAGAGCCAGAAGGGCGGGGACTCCACCCCAGGGAGTCTCTGGAGATTGGACACAGGAGTTGGGTAGGCAGAGGGGTCAGGGAGGGTGGGGGTCGTCGGAGGGAGATGACAGCTGGAACCTGGAGCGGGTTTGCGGCTCTGAGTGTGGACGGCGAGGACAGCAGCCGGCCAGGGCACCCCATGTGGAAGAAAAGGAGAGAAGAGAAAGAACTGAAGTGTGTGCCCAGATATTAGCAAAAGGCGCGTCACCGTCATCTGGGACAGCCAGTTTGTCAGCGCACAAGAAGAGAAGCCAAATGGCACGGGGAGGGAAGGCGGGCTGGTGAGCAGTCAAGTAGGAGAAGGGAGAAGGGATTGTCGGAGGCATTGGTGAGAATGGGCATCGCAGAATCAGAGTGGCAGGAGATCAGATCTCAGTGGGACAGAGACTCGTGGGAGCCCCACTCCACAGCTACCGCAGGTAGCAGGTGGGCTGGCAGGTGCTCCTGGCCGGAGGCAGCTGGGAGCAGGGTAGAGAGTCTGCACGGGCCATGAGTGGGCACAGGGTTGCAAACCTCAGGTCTCCCAACTTCTCTAAAGGAGCCGGATATCGGTGCTTCTGCATGAAATGCTGTGGTTTTCAGAAATGATGGTTGGTGGAAATTGTAGAGAATTGTCCTTCGTGAAATGGGTAGGATAAAATAGGTCCTGTCTGCCCCTGGGCACAGCACAGTCGAGTCCAGCACGGGCTGGAGAGGTGTTCAGAACTCACTGGAATTTTCACTCTACCCCACAATAAAAATATGCTCCGCTTTTATTTTTAAGACATCACGTATAATTTTCAGTTGAATTATTCTTTAAAAATCAGTGCTGAAGGAGCACACACGAGTGGCTACCGTGGCTCAGCCCTGCCGCAGGCTTGGGGCCTGAGCCCTGCTCTATCCTGTCCGCAGAAAAACAGCACAGGGGGGCTGAAGGACACCGGGGACCCACAGGTGCTGGACACTTGGTCCTAAAGCGGATTTCCTAAAGTCACATGTGAAGAAAAGCCCAATTGTGTCCTAATACTTGTTTAACCACCTTGGTGTCACTCACTAAGCAGTCCAGCCTTTCTGGGCTAATTGTAGAGCCAGAAACCCCCTCTCTGATTTGGGACTTTCTATGCAGTTTCTATGTTGACTCATTGATTTATTGGTGGTAATCTGTTTTTAACATTAGTATTTATTTTCTTAATTTATCATTTTATTTTTACTGTATTCTTTTCTGTCTGAAACAGCAAGTACTCTTTTTTTTTGGCCGGGGCTGGGTTTGAACCCTCCCCTCCCACATATGGGGTGGCGCCCTACCCTTTTAAGCCACAGGTGCCACCCACAAGTACTCTTTACTGAACTTTTTCTCTTTTCTTTTTCCTGAATCGTCTTAGCTATTCTCACCTGTTTATACTTCTGGAAGATGTTTAGGATCATTTCATCCTGTTTCCAGAAAAAATAAAATTTTATGTGAATTCGATTTGAATTAAGTTAAATTTCAAAATTGACTTGCAGACACCGACAGCTTTGCAATATTTTTGTTTCCTTCAGGGAGGCTCTAATTAGTAATTGCTGGCATATAGGAAGACTGCATTTTAAACACTTATTTTGAAATCCCCTAATTATAATAGTGTTCCAGATTTTCTAGATTAAAAATCACATCATCTGGAATCAATGATAATTTCATCCATTCCTTCATTCCCGTTCGTGGGAGGCAGCACGACACACCAGTCACACAGCAGCAGCTACCAGGAAGAGTGTCCTTTCAGCTCCCGCCTTGGTGGATGGGAATTTGACAGGTATTTAACCGTGGGGATGCTGTAGCCTGCTGTTTGACACAGATGATATTTATCATATTAAGAGAAATCACTTCCTTGAGAGTGACAAATGTATAAAAAATTGAGAACAATTTTTAATCAAAGTCTTTTCAGCATCTGCTGGTCTAGAAATGGGACCCTTTAATATCTTAGCTAACTTGACAGCCCCTTGCACTGCTGAAGTGAATTGTGCTCACAGGTGCCACGTGCTTTTTAAATACGCAGAAAGTTGCATTCTCTGGGGTTTCCTTTGAGTTTTATAAGTGTAGTGAAAAACACTAGATCACTGCCATGTAGTTATCCTTCTGTGCAATCTTGCTCAGGCTTTTGCATTAGGAATTTACTATTTTGTAAAACAAGCTGGGAAGGTTTTCTCGTGCTCTGAACCAGTTTACATAACAGGAGAGATGCTCCTGGCATCAGTGGGAGATTGGAGAGGGGAGCCTCTGGGCCTCTTCTTTTCCTTTGAAGCAACTTTGCAATTCTTATATTTATGTCCTGATGATGCTGAACTTTGTTTTTACTTTAGTCTGTTTCTCAGAAAATAGTCCTTTTTCTTGAGACTTTATCAGTCACTGTGACATGATCACCTTTAATAATTTTGTGGGCTCTCAATCTGTTGGCCTCATCTGTAAAATGAGGGTAGGAAAGGACCCCTGAATAGGACATGTATCAGACTTACAAAGATCGCCAGTCTCCTGTGAGTTGGAGGGTCTCTGTTTGTAATCTATCCTTTGTTTCACTGCTGAAATTTTGTGCTTGTATTTTCCTGTATTTTAAACTAATTAGAGCACTGATTTTCTTTCTTTCTTTCTTTCTTTCTTTCTTTTTTTTATAGTTTTTGGCCAGGGCTGGGTTTGAACCCACTACCTCCAGTATATGGGACTGGTGCCCTACTCCTTTGAGCCACAGGCACCACCCTAGAGCACTGATTTTCAACCGGTGTGCCATGAGAGGATCCTAGGTATGCCATAAAAAATTTTAAAGATCATTAATTAAATTATTTTTGAAAGAAATTCAAAGCACAGTAAGTATATTCTTTTTCTTTTTTTTTAAATCTTTTTAAAATCAACATAATTTAAGTGTACAGTGGAATTTTAGTGTTCAAGCGTGCTGTGAGATAAAAAAGGTTGAAACTCATGGAGCTAGAAGCTGGCTTATTTCACTGTCCTCCTCTCTTGGCCCACCTTAGAACAAGGGCTTGCTGCTATTGACAATTTCAGTATTTTTCTAACTAAAGAAAAAGTATTTTCTTTTTTCTTTTTCTTTCTCTTGTTTTCTTGGATTTCCTTTGTAAATCTTACTTTTTGAGTTTAATGTATGTTTTTCTCTTCTTTCTGATTAAAAAATAAAGCATTCAGTACCATTAAATTGCCAGTGAATACTGATTTTGCCCCATCACACATTCAGTGTCATCATTACCACTTTCAATGTGACCTGTGATTGCAGCTCTGATTTCTGCATGGACTTGGGAGTTAGCAGAGGGCTTTCTTCCCTTTTTCTGTGGTTGGGACTTGTGTTTGCTCTGATGTTACCAAATTGCAATATTTATGCCACTGCTTTTAAGAAAATGGGTTGTCTATGATTTTTACTTTGGAGATATATTGAACTTTTTTGATGCTATTACAGATCATTTCTCCAAATTTTCTAAACAAAGGTATATAGTTTTTCAGGGTACTGAGTTTAATGGCTCTCAAATCAACATTATAAATTATATTATTCTAACATTTTACATTTTTATTTACTTTTACCTGTGAAATTTGTCAAGTAGTCAGAGACATGTATTGAAGTCTGTTCATACATACTACTTTATTTCTGTCTATTTCTTCTGAAACTAAAGTCAAGTTTTTGATGACTTTATATTGGAGTTAGATTATTCACTGGAAGATTTATAAATAACATAGATTATTTGGGGTCTTAAATATTATCAAATATGAATTCTGAAATCATGCTTTTTAATTTAATATACCTTTCAATATATATCTAATATATTTATATATTAAATTATTTTTTAATATATTAAAAATATAAATAAATTATTTTTGTTTAATATGTTACCTAAGCTTGTAATTTCACCCTGAGTTGATGTTTTTAGTCCTGCATCTTGCAGATGCTACATAAAAGCTTGTTTTTCATAACTTGGGAGTCCTTTCCTTTTGCCAGGTAAATTTTTCCTGTTTGCATTTATTGTTACAACTGATAGTCTTACTTCAGTCCTTGTTGTGTTTAGTTTTATGTGCTTTCTTGCAGGGTCCCTAACATCTATATATTTTTTGTTCTTTCAAGACTTATAGGATCTACATCCTTTTTTTTTTTTTTAAGTTTTTTAAACCAGGTTATGTTGATTACATTTGTTAGGGAAAATCCCTCTTATAATTGTGTCCTGCCCCCCAAAAGGTGTGTCACATGCCATGACCTCCCACTCTCTTCCTTCTTTACCTCTCTCTGCTCTCCCCTTCCCTCACCCCTGACCATGTACCATTAATTGTCCTCATATCAGAATTGAGTACATAGGATTCTTGCTTCTCCTTTCTTGTGATGCTTTACTAAGAATAATGTGTTCCACTTCCATCCAAGTTAATACAAAATATGTAAAGCTCCTATCTTTTTTAATGGCTGAACATATTCAATGGTGTACCACGGATTGTTAATCCATTCCTGGGTTGGTGTACATTTAGGCTGTTTCCACATTTTGACAATTGTAAATTGAGCTGTGATATATAGTCTAGTGCAAGTGTCCTTTATGGTAAAAGGATTGTTTTTCTTCTGGATAGATGACCAGTAATGGGATTGCAGGATCAAATGGGAGGTCTAGTTTGAGTTCTTTGAGGGTTCTCCATACTTCCTTTCAAAATGGTTGTATTAGGGCGGTGCCTGTGGCTCAGTGGGTAGGGTGCCAGCCTCATATCCCAAGGGTGGCAGGTTTAAACCCAACCCCGGCTAAACAGCAACAAAAAAATATCTGGGCTGGGAGGTGCCTGTGGCTCAGTCAGTAAGGTGCCGGCCCCATATACCTAGGGTGGCGGGTTCAAACCCGGCCCCAGCCAAACTGCAACAAACAAGTAGCTGGGCATTGTGGTGGGCGCCTGTGCTCCCAGCTACTCAGGAGGCTGAGGCAAGAGAATTGCTTGAGCCCAAGAATTTGAGGTTGCTGTAAGCTGTGACGCAATAGCACTCTACTGAGGGCCATAAAGTGAAACTCTGTCTCTACCAAAAAAAAAAAAATAGCTGGGCATTCTGGTGGGCACCTGTAGTCCCAGCTACAGGGAGGCTGAGGCAAGAGAATCACTTAAGCCCTGGAGTTGGAGGTTGCTATGGGCTGTGATGCTCCAGCACTCTACCGAGGGCAATAAAGTGAAACTGTATCTCTTAAAAAAAGAAAAAAAAAAAAGCTTGTATTAGTTTGCTGTCTCCCAAGCAGTGTAAAAGTGTTCCCTTCTCTCCACATCCATGCCAGTATCTGCAGCTTTGAGATTTTGTAATGTGGGCCATTCTCACTGCAGTTAGATGCTATCTCAGGGTGTTTTTGATTTGCATTTCTCTGATGATTAGGGACAATGAGCATTTTTTTCATATGTTTGTTAGCCATTAGTCTGTCTTCTTCTTTTTTTTTTTTTTTTTTTGAGACAGAGCCTCAAGCTATCCCCTTGGGTAGAGTGCTGTGGCATCACAGCTTACAGCAACCTCCAAGTCCTGGGCTCAAATGAGTCTCCTGCCTCAGCCTCCCAAGCAGCTGGGACTACAGGCGCCCATTGCCCGGCTATGTTTTGGTTGAGCCGTCATTGTTGTTTTGGTGGGCCTGGGCTGAATTCGAACCTGCCATCTTAGGTGTATGTGGCTGGTATCTTAGCCACTTGAGCCACAGGCGCCAAGCCCATCTGTCTTCTTTAGAGAAGGTTCTATTCATCTCTCTTGCCTATTGATGTAAGGGATTGTTGGCTCTTTTTACGTTGATTAATTGGAGTTCTCTAGATTCTATTTATCAAACTTTTGCCTGCTTCAAAATATGCAAATATCCTTTCCCTTTGTGTCGGTTGTGTATTTGCTTTGGTTGTCTCCTTAGCTGTACAGAAGCTTTTCAGTCTAAGTCTCATTTGTTTATTTTTGTTGTTGTTGCAATTGCCATGGAAGTCTTCTTCATAAAGTCTTTCCCGAGGCCAACATCTTCAAGCATTTTTTGCATGCTTTCCTTGAGGATTTTTATCATATCATGCCTTAGATTTAGGTCTTTTATCCATCTTGAATCAATTTTTGTGAGTGGAGAAAGGTGTGGGTCCAGCTTCAGTCTTTTACATGTGGATATCCAGTTCTCCCAGCACCACTTATAGAATAGGGATTCTTTCCCCAGTGTATGTTCTTGTTTGGTTTATCAAAGATTAGGTGGCGGTAAGATGCAAGTTTCATCTCCTGGTTTTCTATTCAGTTCCAGATGTCTATGTGTCTCTATTTTTGTGCCAATGCCATGCTGTTTTGATCACTATGGCCTTCTAGTACAGCCTAAAGTTTGGTAAGCTGATGCCTCTGGCTTTTTTTTTATTACTACGAACTGCCTTTAGCTATATGGGTTTTTTCCCTGGTTTCATACAAAACAAAGAATTATTTTTTCCAAGTCTTGAAAGGATGCAAGTCCATAAACATAATCCACCATATCAGAAGCAAAAACAGAGATCATATGATCCTCTCAATAGATGCATTTATACAATCCAGCATCCTTTTCTAATTAGAACACTGGAGAGTGTAGGCATAGGTGGCACATTTCTTCAACTGATCAAAGCTATCTATGACAAACCCACAGCTAATATTTTACTGAATGGAATAAAACTGAAAGCTTTTCCACTTAGAACTGGAACTAGACAAGGTTGTCCTCTGTCACCATTACTATTCAACATAGTGCTGGAAGTTCCAGCCAAAATAATTAGGCAAGACAAGGAAATAAAGGGCATCCAAATAGGAGCAGAGGAGGTCAAACTCTCCCCCTTTGCTGACAATATGATCTTAGAGAACCTCAGAGACTCAACTACAAGACTCCTGGAGTCATCAAAAAATATCTCAGGATATAATATCAATGTCCAGAAGGCAGTAGCCTTTGTATATGGCAATAACAGTCAAGATGAGAGGCTAGTTAAGGACACAATCCCCTTCACAGTAGCTTCAAAGAAAATGAAATACTTAGGAATATACCTAACAAAAGAGGCAAAGGACCTCTATAAAGAAAATTATGAAACCCTAAGGAAAAGAAATAGCAGAAGATATTAACAAATGGAAGAACATACCATACTCATGGCTGGTAAAAATCAACATTGTTAAAACTTCCTAAAGCAATCTGCAGTTTCAGTGCAATCCCCATGAAAATACCAGCATCACACTTTCAAGACTTGGATCCTTTTACGCACTATTATTTACCATTAAAATTTTCAAGGATTCATGTTGCTCTAATTATAAACTTCAAGACTAAAACATAGGTTTTTTTTTTTTTTTTTTTTTTTGTGTCAGAGTCTCACGTTTTCGCCCGTGGTAGCATGCCATGGCATCGCACCTCACAGCACCCTCCAGCTCTTGGGCTAGGGCAATTCTCTTGCTTCAGCCCCACCGAGTTGCTGGGACTACAGGTGCCTGTCACGATGCCTGGCTACTTTTGTTGCAGTTGCCACTGCTGTTTTAGCTGACCAGGGCCGGGTTCAAACCCATCACCCTCGGTATATGGGGCCGGCACCCTACCCACTGAGCCACAGACACCACCCTAAAAGATAGCTTTTTGATTTTGACTTCTGAAAATGAGGCAAAATACACTTCTTTCTCATTACAATCTTGTCTCTCCCAGATTTTCCTCATGTATTTAAACTCAGTTTATCTCTTTTTTCTCAAATAATCATTTTCTATTGTATATATTCCCAGTTAACAAGGATTGATGTTTGCATTTTGTTTTATAACTAAATAGGAAACACCAGGATTAAATGTCATGTTTGAATGTATGAGTTTTCCTTCACTGCCAGGGTTTTGTTTGTTTGTTTAGTTTTAGTTTTTGAGACAGCGTCTCACTCTGTCACCTGGGTAGGGTGCTGTGGCATCATCACAGCTTCACAGCAACCTCAAACTCTTGGGCTCAAATGATCCTCTTGCTTCAGCCTCCTGAGTAGCTGGGATCATAGGCATGTGCCAAACTGCCCAGCTAGTTTTTCTATGTATAGTAGAGATGGGGTCTCGCTCTTGCTCAGATTGGTCTCAAACTGCTGAGCTCAGGCAATCCACCCACTTTGGCCTCCCAGAGTGCTAGAATTACAGGCGTGAGCCACTGCACCCAGCATCACTACCAGTTTTTTAATGCTGTGATAGTTTTGGTTAAGGGTTGTTATTTTATCTCAGATTAATAGCTGTAACATTTTGAGCCTCAGATTGAGAAGGGGTTTGTAAGTCTTGTGTTTGAACAGGTACCTGGGAAGATCGTCTTTCTATTACCCACACTCAAGGCACAACTACAAGTCTGGAGAGAATATTCTAGCTTCATGCCCTTCATCCCTCCATAGAGGATTCTCTAATTTTTTATTTCAAAATATTGGTGGGGGTACAAGTGTTCTTGTCATGTGGATGAATCGTATACTGCTGAAGTCTAGGGTTTTAGTGTGTCATCACCAGAATAGTGCACATTGTACCCAATAGGTATGTTTGTCCCTCTCCCTCCCCCTTCTTGGTTTCCAATGTCCTCTACACCACCTTATGACTAGGGGTACCTCTCGTTTAGCTCCCGCTAATTAGTGAAAACACGTGCTGTTTGTTTTACCATTCCTGAGATGCATCACTTAGGATAACTTTCCCCAGTTCTATCCATGTCGCTGCGAATGACATTGTTTTACTCTTTTTTATGGCTGAGAAGGACTCCATAGTGAGTGTGTATGTGTGTGTATCCACTTACCAACTGATGGGCACTTAGGTTGATTCCACTTCTTTGCAATTATAAATTGTGTTACAATAAACCTTTGGGTACAAGTGTCTTTTGATACAATGGGTTTTTTCCTGTGGGTGAATACCCAGTAGTGGGATTCCTGGGTTGAATGGTGGGTCTACTTCCAGTACTTCGAGGAATCTCCACACTGTTCTCCAAAGAGGTTGTATTAACTTATAGTCTCACAAACAGTGTATAAGAATTCCTTTTTAGCACATCCATGCCAACATCTATTTTTTTAAATTAATAATGGCCATTCTGATAAAGGTAAGGTATCTCATTGTGTTTTTTTTTAATTTTTAATTTTTTATTGAATGGTAACTATGTACATTAATGCACTTCTGGGGTACAGTGTGGGGTTTTCACATGCAATCCAAAATACTTCCATCAAACCAATCAACACAGCCTTCATGTCATTTTCTCAGTTATAGTTTTAAAACATTCTGATTCTACTCTCAGAGAGTTTCACTTGTACCCCTGTATCTCATTGTGTTTTTAATTTGCATTTCCCTAATGATTAGTGATGTTGAGCATTTTTCATGTCTGTTGTCCATTGTATACCTTCTTTTGAAAAACCCTGTTCATGTCTGTTGTCAACTTTTTAATAGAGTTGCTTGCTGTTTATTGCTGATTTATTAGAGATATTTGTAGATTATGAGTATTAGTTATTTGCCAGATGTGTATATGTAAATATTTTCTCCCATTCTGTAGGTTGTCTACTTACTCTGTTGATTTTTCCTTTGCTGTGCCAAAACTTTAATTTAATTAAGTTCTATTTATTTATTTTTTGTTGTCCCTGTGTTTGCCTTTGAGGTCTCAATTTTAAATTCTTTTCCTAGGCCAATGTCTGGAAGACTTTTCCCCTATATCCCTACATTTTCTTCTGGAATATTTATGGTCCCATGCGTTAAGTTTAAGTCTTGGGTCCATTTTGGATTAATTGTTGAATATGGTCAGAGATGGGATCCTGTTCTTTTCTTCTGCATGTGGCTATCCAGTCTTCCCAGAACTATTTATTAGATAGGGTGTCTTTTCCCCAGTTTTCTTTGTCTGCTTTGTTGAAGATAAGCTGGTCTCAGCTATGTGATTTTGTCTGTGGTTCTCTATTCTGTCTATTGATCTACGTCTCCACTTCTATACCAGTACCATGCCATTTTGGTTACTATAGCCTTGGAGTATAATTTGAAGTCAGGTAATGTGATGCCTCCAGATTTGTTCTTTTTGCTTAAGATTGCTATGGCTATTTGAGCTCTTTTTGGGTTCCACATGAAGCTTGGGGTTTTTCTAGGTATGTGAACTACGACATTGTTATCCGGAGGGACATTCCTTGAGTCTGTAGCTCACTTTGTGCAGCATGGACACTTTAACGATGTTGATTCTACCAACCCACAAGCATGGGAGTTCTTCCATTTGTTCCTGTCATCCACATTTCTTTCATCAGTGCTTTGCAGTTCTTCTTCTAGAAATATTTCACATCTTTTATTTCTAGGTATTTTCTTTTCTTTTCTTTTTTGGCCAGGGCTGGGTTTGAATCCACCACCTCTGGCATATGGGGTCAGCACCCTACTCCTTGAGCCACAGGCACCGCCCTGTGTGACTATTGTGAGTGGTATTAAGTACTTGATTTGATTCTCTGCTTGAATGTTACCAGTATATAGAAATGCTACTAATTTGTGTACATTGGTTTCATAACCTGAGACTTTGCTGAATTCATTCATCAATTTTAGGAGTTTTTGGTGGAGTCCTTAGGGTTTTCTAGATATAAGATCATACAGTTGGCAGACAGGGATAGTTTGACCTCCCACTTTCCAGTTTGACTTCCCTTTGTGTCTTTCTCTTGCCTAATTGCTCTGGCTAGGACTTCCAGTACTATGTTGAAGAGAAGTGGTGATATTAAGTATCCTTGTCTTTTTTCATTTCAACTTTTTCTCACTCACTATGATGTTGATGGTGGGTTTGTCATATTTGGCTTTTATAATTTTGAGATATGTTCTTCTATGCCTAGTTTATTGAGTGTTTATCATGAAAACCTACTGGATTTTATCAAATGCTTTTTATGTGTCTATTGAGATGATCATATGTTCTTTGTTTTGGCTTCTGTTTACCTATCGAATCACATTCATTGATTTGCATATATGGAACCATCTTTGCATCCTGGGATGAAACCCACTCAATCATGGGCTATCTTTTTGATGTGCAGTTCAATTTATTTTGATAGAGCCATGTTTTGTTCAGGAATTTTTCATCTGTATTCATAAGGGATATTGGACTATAGTTTTCTTTTATTGTGTCCATTCCTGACTATGGTATAATAGTGATATTGGATTTGTAGAATTAGTTAGGGATGGTTCCCTCCTTCTCAATGCTATCAAAGCATTTCAGTAGAATGGCTGAAAATCCCTTGTAGGTCTAATAGAATTCAGCTGTGAATTTGTCCAGGCCAGGGATTTATTTTGTTGGGAGACTTTTTATTACTATTTCAATCTTACTACTTATTATTGATGTGTTCCAGGTATTTCATCCTAATTTCAGCTTAGGAGGTTGTGTGTTTCCAAGAATTTATCCATTTCCTCTAGGGTTTCTCGTTCATGTGTGTAGAGGTTTACGTAGTAGTCACAGATATTCTGTATTTCTGTGACTATAACCTGTAATGTCTCATTGCCCTTATTTGAGTCCTCATCTTCTATTTCTGGTTAATCTAGCTAGTGGTCTATTGGTTTTATTTACTTTTCCAAAGAAACACCTTTTTGTTTTATTGATGCATTTTTTTGTTTATTTGTTTCTATTTCATTTAAGTGTGCTCTGAGTTTGTTCTTTCCTTCTGCTAGATATGAGTATGGTTTTTCTTCTTTTTCTAGTTTGTCAAGATGTGGCATTAGGTGGTTAATTTGTGGTCTTTTTGATGTAATTATTGAAGGCTATGAATTTTCCCCTTAGCACTGCTTTGACGGTCACCCATAGGTTTTGGAAGTTTATGTAGCCTTTGTCATTCAGTGTGAAAAGTTTTTTTTTAATTTCCATTTTGATTTCATCAGTCACACAAGGATCATTTAGCAGCAAGTTTTTTTTGTTGTTGTTTGTTTGTTTGTTTGTTTTTGTAGTTTTTGGCTGGGGTTGGGTTTGAATCTGCCACCTCCAGCATATGGGGCCAGCACCCTACTCCTTTGAGCCACAGGTGCCGCCCAAGCAGCAAGTTTTTTAATTTCTATATATTTGGGTAGCTCTGAGTGATCCTCTTAAAACTGATTTCTCATTTTATTCCTCTGTGGTCTAAGAAGATAAATGGTATGATTTCATGTTGAGACTTGTTTTGTGGCCTAACATATGATCTATTTGGAAAATATCCCATGTGCTGATGAAAAGAATGCATATTCTGCAGCTTGTGGTAGAGTGTTTTATAAATGTTAGATCTATTTGTTCTAGAATCCCACATAAGGCCATTTATTCTTTGTTGATCTTCCACCTTGATAATCTGTCTAGTTCTATCAGTGGGATATTGCAATCTCTAAGTATTATAATTTGCTATTCATTTCTTTCTGTAGATCTAGTACAATTTGCTGATGCCACCTACTCTTGTAAAATCAACCTCAAAACTATGCAAAATGTCATATATATACTACTTTAGAAAGAACATGTCAGACACCAAACAATAAACCCACAAGACAGAGGTGTTAATCATTCACTGCCTGGAGGAGAAAGATCTACAAAGAGCTGGGGACTTTCCCTATTGTTAAAAGAGTCCTTGAAGAATTCCAGATCATAAAAGTTATGACAAAGTTTCAAGATAACTGGAATACGTGTAGGGGCTGAGTGTGGGCAAGGGATTAAAAGACCCAAGCATAGACTCTCTGAGACCCAGAACCTACATATCTGATGTCTAATAATGATATGGAGTGCTGTATTTGTTCTCCCTTGCTGCTCATGAGAGTGAGGTGATCGATTTTGGGGGCACAAATCACCCTGAAGCTCAATCCACTCTATCCTCTCTGCAGCTGCCCTGTACCCTCCTCTCTTGCTCTTGGATGTGTTGCAGGCCTGCCACTCCCCAGCGCAGAGCAATGAGAGGGGAGAACATCACCAAGGTGAGCACGTTCGTGCTGCTGGGCTTCCCCACCACACCCAGGCTGCAGTACACGCTCTTCCTCCTCCTCCTGCTCGCCTACCTCTTCATCCTGGTGGAGAACCTGGCCATCATCCTCACAGTCTGGGCCAGCCCCTCCCTCCACAGGCCCATGTACTACTTTCTGAGCTCCATGTCATCCTTGGAGATCTGGTATGTATGTGACATCATGCCCAAGATGCTGGACGGCCTCCTCCTTCAGCGGAAACGCATCTCTTTTGTCGGGTGCATGACGCAGCTCTACTTCTTCAGCTCCCTGGTGTGCACAGAGTGTGTGCTCCTGGCCTCCATAGCCTACGACCGCTACGTGGCCATCTGCCACCCCCTGCGCTACCACGTTATCATGACTACGGGGCTGTGCATCCAGCTGGTGGTCTTCTCCTTTGCATGTGGCTTCACCATCTCTCTGATCAAGGTCTACTTCATCTCTAGTGCCACATTCTGTGGCTCCAATGTCTTGAATCACTTCTTTTGTGACGTCTCCCCCATCCTCAAGTTGGCCTGCACAGACTTCTCCACGGCAGAGCTGGTAGACTTCATCCTGGCCTTCATCATCCTGGTGTTCTCTCTGCTGGCCACTATGTTGTCCTATGGGTACATCACCCTGTCTGTCCTGCACATCCCCTCAGCTGCTGGCCGTTGGAGAGCCTTCTCCACCTGCGCCTCACACCTCACGGTGGTCATCATTTTCTACATGTCCATGATGTTTATGTATGTCCGGCCCCAGGCCATTGATACACGGAGCTCCAACAAGCTCATCTCTGCTGTGTACACTGTCTTCACCCCCATCCTGAACCCCTTGATCTACTGTTTGAGGAACAAGGAATTTAAGGATGCCTTGAAAAAGGCCTTGGGCCGGGGTCAAACTTCACAGAACAATTAAGTGACCTGGGATATAATTTGTGTTAATAAACCAACATCGTATCTGGCACTTTGTACTCCTTAATTTTAATTGCACTTCACTGTGCATAAGTAAAGTCTTCACCTAGGTGTGTTTTCACAAATGGACCAACTCACAGGAGCGGCTCTCAGAACAAGAGCGAGAAGCTTCCCTCACATTTCTCCCCTCACTGTCCCTGCCCTGAAAGAACCATCAGGCTGATTTGTCACACCAGGTGCTGTTTGGGTGTCTCTGAGGTTTATGGGTGTAGTCAGGAAGTCCATACCCATCATACTTCCTTCACCACGACACCTGGGTGACTCTCTGATGTGTTTGTGTGTGGTGACAACTGACACATTCTCACCGGTGCACAGCGTTTGTGGCTATCATAAAACTCTTATGGGTTTGATTATTGTGGACAGCATACAGCTGCTGTCCATTATGGATAATGCTACTGTAAGCATTTTGATTAATATGCACACAGCTGGATGCACGTACAGATAGTGTACACCATTGTAATTGTGACCTAATGTGTGTCCTATCAGGTTTAGTAAAAACTAAAAACTGGTTTTCCAGAGTTGAGTGTAGAAGTTTTTATTTTTGCTAGCAGCACAGGAGAATTCCTATCCCTCCATCTCCTTACCAACACTTACAGTAAGTCTTAGACATACTTTCAATTTAGCCACTGTTCTCCAGCATTTCACCCTGACTCTAATGGGCACTCCTTCATGACAGAGGGTGCCAAGCACCTTTTAACATTTTAGCAGCTGTTGTCCCTTAGAAAGCCCTTTCTGAAGGGCCCATCTGATTATTTTTATATGGAGCCTCTTTTTTCTCTTTAACACACAGGAATTCTTTTACATTCCAGATCCAAGCTCTTCTCTGACTATATTTATTGCCAAAATGTCCCTGTCTGTGGACTTGCCTTTTCTTTTTTTTTTTTTTTTTTGAGAGTCTCACTATAGAGTGTTGTAGCATCACAGCTCACAGCAACCTCAAACTCTTGGGCTTAAGTGATTCTCTTGCCTCAGCCTCCCAAGTAGCTGGGATTATAGGCACTGGTGACAATGCCTGGTTATTTTTTTGTTGTAGTTGTCATTGTTGTTTGGCAGGCCAGGGCTGGCTTTGAACCTGCCAATTCCGGTGTATGTCGCTGGTGCCCTAGCCATTGAGCTACAGGCGCCTAGCCCCTTTTCATTTTTTTAATGCTATTTTTTTGACAAAAGAAGTTCATTAATTTTGATGTTCAACATGTGTGTTTCCCTTTATACTGTAGTTTTTTATTTCCCATCTAACAAACATTTGCTTCTCCCACAGTCATGAAGATAGTCTCCTGTTTCATTTTTATTTGTTTTTGACACAGAGTCTTACTCTATTACACTGGTTAGAGACTGCCTGGTGTTAAGAGCTCACAGCAAATTCAAATTCCTGAGTCCAGGTGATTCTCCTGCCTCAGCCTCCTGAATAGCTGGGACTACTGACTCCTGCCAGTATGTCTTGCTAGTTTTTTTATTTTTAGTAGAAACGGGTCTCACTGTTGCTTAGGCTGGTCTTGAACTCCTGAGCTCAGGCAATTCAGCCACCTTGGCCTCCCAGAGTGCTGGGATCACAGGTGGGAGCTGCCATGCCTGACTGAGTCTATTATTGGGGTCTTTCATCAGTGTTTGGTAAGTTTTAATACACGGATTCTATGCATGTTTTGCTAGATTTGAACCTAAGTGTTGTGTTTTCTTTTGGAGCAATTGTAAATTCCGTATTTTATTTTGGCTTCCACCTGTTTATTGTTGGTATATAGAATACAGGTGATTTTTGTGTGTTGCCCTTTATTCTATAATCTTATTTGTGTGTGTAGATTCCTTTTTTTCCCTGTGAACCATGTCATTTACAAATAGTTTTCTTTCTTTCCAATATGTCTGCAGCATAGATATATATAATTTTACCTCACTGCATAGGTTAGAACTTCCAGTGCTGTGCTGCCTACACGAGGATAGCCGATGTCCTTCCCTTGTTTCCTAATGGGGGAAAGTGCTCAGTTGTGTAAGCATGACTAACCGCTTGGGCAGCTGAGCTCTATCAGGTTGAAGCTGCTCTTTAGTCTTTGTTTGCCGGGAGACGTTTTGTTCTTATCATGAATGTTAGCCTTTGCCAGATGCCTTTCTGCATCAGGTGATCTGATCGTTGATTTTTCTTCTTCAGCTGTTGATAAGGTGGATCATATTGGTTAATTTTCAAATATCATATTAACCTTGCATCATCTACATCAATCACTTTGGTTCTGATATATTATTCATTTCAATTTATCCAAATTTTTATGTCTATGAGAGGTATCAGTCTATAGTGGCTTAAGGTTTTTGTGATATCTTTGTATGGATTGGAAAGTATTCCCTCCTTTTGTATGTCCTAAAGGAAATGGCATAAAGTTACTGTATAAGCACTTGGGAAAATTCTCCAGTGAAAAGATGAGCCCGGGGCGGGGGGCGCGCAGGATTTTAAAATTACAAATTCAGATTCTTTAATGGGTATAGGACTATTCAGGGTATCAACTAATTAAATTATTAGAGCTTATATCGGTTGTTTTTATTTGGTCCTTTTTTCCCCCTTACATTCCAATGGATAACTTGTACTTTTCTTTAGAATTGTCTTGATTTACTTATAAAGTTTTGAGAAATATCATTTTGTTTTCCCATTTCTTAGTGGTGGTTCTAGTACCACAACATGTGGATGTACTTCTGGGAAGTATGAAAACACTTCCTTCATCCAGGGGCTTTGGGTACCAAAGCCAAAGATGGGAGAATTATCCTGCTTGCTGTGCTGTCCTCTGGTCCATGAACAAAGTCTGTTTCTCCTTTTGCTTGGATCTGCTTGGATTTCTTCCACCACTCCCCCACTGTCTAAACATGATTACTTTCTGCACAGAAAGCAAGCATAATGCCATAATTTTTGCTTCAAATGCCAAATGTGGTTTTTAAAAACTCAAGGATATTCTATTTCCCCTTATTTTTTCCATTCTATTGTTTTTCCTTCTGAAGTTCCCGGCCTCCTGTTACCATGTTCTGTACAGAGAGCTTCCTTTAGCCAAACTTTAAAGGTGGAAGAGAGTCAGCTGGAAACAAACTCTCTTGGTTTTTAATTTGACATCTTCCGTTTTGCTGGGTATAGGATTTGCTGCACAGGTAAGCGCATTCTTCTTCTGGATCAATCTGGACCCTACAACACCATCAGGGGAGCTGGCACCACCCGCAAGGGGATCAATCAGGAGCCTCACTGAGAACAGGGGGCTGGAAAGTAACAAAAGAGGAGGGAACACACCCAGAGTCTTACCACGCCAGCCTCGTTAGAGTGCCACGGCGTCACAGCTCATGGCAAGCTCAGACTCTTGGGCTTAAGTGATTCTCTTGCCTCAGCCTCCCAAGTAGCTGGGACCACAGGTGCCCGCCACAATGCCCGGCTATTTTCTTTTTTTTGCAGTTGTCATTGTTGCTTAGCTGGCCTGAGCCAGGTTCAAACCTGCCAGCTCTGGTGTATGTGGCTGGTGCTGTAACCATTGCGCTATGGGAACTGAGTCACCACCAGCCAACTTTATAAAACCAGTATATCCTGATACCAAAGCCAAAGATGGAAGAATTATCCTGCTTACTGTGCTGTCCTCCAATTCATGAACAAAGTCTGTTTCTTCTTTTACTTGGATCTGCTTGGATTTCTTCCATCAGCACTGTGTAGTATTCAGCCTATGAACCTGCAAGTTTTATTAGATTTAAAAACTAAGCATCTCAAAATGTTTGAGTGTTTTTAGGTGGTATTTTAAGACAACGGAACAGAAAGAGGCAGAAAAATCTCCACAGAAATACAACCAATTGTTCTAATTTACATGTAGTTATTAGTAATAACAGATATCCACTGTAAACTCTGTCCAGGTCCCCCTAGTAGCAACATTTGCGTAACTATAGTAGAAAAGGACTAGAATACTGATATTTAACAAGTCACTGATCTTATTCAGACTTCCCAGTTTGACATGTACAGATTTGTGTATGTGTCTGTGTGTTGATTAAGCTTTATGAAATGCCATCGTCTGCATAGGTTTTGAGTCCACCATCACAATCAAGATTATTCACAGTCCCCACACCACACAGATCCCTCATGTTGGCCTTTTATAACCACACTTACCTCCCTCCTGATCCCCGCAAGAACACTCCAACCCCCCTCACTGATTCCTAGCAAGTACTAATCTGCCTTCTATTTCTAAAATGTTATCTAAATGGAATCATACGTTAGGAATAGCCACTTCCATGCAGTATAATTTCTTGGAGTTGTATGTCTTACCAGCTGTTTTTTTATTGTCAAGTAGCATTCCACCATAGACTTGCAAATGGTTTAACCATTTGCCCTTTGAAGGACATCTGACCTGATAATAGTTTTTCTCTATTATAAAGCTGCAATAAATATTTATGTACACGTTTCTGAGTGGCCACAAGTTTTCAGGGAAGCGGAAGTGAGAGGTATTTTAAAAGAGAAGGTGCTTGGACACCATTGCTTGGATCAAGCTATACCTGAAGCCAGTCTATACATTAAATTTCTCGGGTACTATGAGGTTTACATTGCTTACATTGTTACTAACCAGTACTAACACATCAGATCTCAAATGAAGACTTCAGAGGAAGGGGTATGATTTTGGGGACAGAGTTTTATAAATGTACCTTAGATAAACATAAATATTATTAGAAATTATTGTATGTAATATCAGGATAGCATAGAATATTTTTGTTATTGTAGTTTAAAAGTGTCCTCTCTTGATCCAGAAACACCAAACTTGACATAATTATAATTCTTAAGATATCACTTATAAATGGAGCTCATTTGGAAGCATATTTAGTGAGTGTACTATTTCCTTTTTGTCTGTTCTGGCCAGCTACCAAGGTCTCCTAACAAGAACTTCAATTAAAGTTTTATAGGAGCTGTCTCAAAATGAGAAATTTGAAACAGAGTTTATATCTGTGGACTCAATCTACTCTAGTTATAAAACTAAAATGTATAAATACATTTTGGTTATAAAAAGGTAGTTTGAAAAACATTAGGCACAACAGGTGATGGCCCCACAGACTCAGCCTCCTTCAGTCCTCAGGCTGTGAATCCAGCTCTAGGGGTGTGTGCTCAGGGAGAACAGAAGGCAGAGAGCATTGGGGAGATGCAGTGGTGGAAGGTTTCCACTGCAGAATGTTCAAGAAACATTAGGACATGTCATGTTATTTTGTTTTTTCTGTGACCTCTGTCCTTTTCTCATTATGCTATCAGTAAAAGCTGTCAAACACAAGAGCCTTGTTTTAGGAAATTCGATGAAGGAATGCTTCACTCCTTCACCAGGGTAATGCTGAGAAAGACAACCAGGTACTAGAGAGGAGGTTCACAGAGGATGGATAATGAATAGAGATGAGGAATCTGAAGGTGTCCTCTCCCCCATCTCCATTTCCCAGAGGAATTCTCATAATCACTGGAAGAGACACCAGACTTTCTAGAGACACGGAGAGGTGGAAGGAGGCCTTGGGTTTGGATAGTAAGCATCTACTCTGTGGGGTTGGAGGCTTTAGGACCATCTGGTCACACCTTTGTACTAAAGGTATATTTATATTTCTTAGTCTTGCACTTGTGTTAAGTCAGAGCTCTGCATAGGGCTGCAGGCACAGCCTGGAGGGATATGAACAGGGTCCCTGCTAACAGAAAATGTAGGGTCTTGAATAGAATTTCTCCTAATGTGGACCCTTAGCATCGGAATGAATAGGGAACTTGTTCGACAGGTTTCAGGGGGCAATCGAGGATATAAAAAAAGTCAACCTGGGAATCTGTATTTTCCTTTTAGAGAAACATCTTAGAAATCGCCTCAGTCTTCACAACTGCATTCTCACTGTTTTACAATTCCATGATCATTCTGAAAAGCTGAAAACCAACAAAAGTAAAACGAAAGAAAATTTAAGGTAAGAATAAAAACCCTGAGGAAGATCACAAAACCCTGTTCAAACAGCAGACACAGTTCGTGATACATTAAAACCAAGAACCTAGAGAATACTCATCCCACGCTTCGTCTTTCTTTTTAGGTACTATTTGGGGGGAGGCAATTCACACCAGGACGCTCTCCCCACGACCCCTCCACACAGAGAG
This sequence comes from Galagoides demidoff, assembly GCA_963574575.1. Classification (NCBI taxonomy): domain Eukaryota; kingdom Metazoa; phylum Chordata; class Mammalia; order Primates; family Galagidae; genus Galagoides; species Galagoides demidoff. The sequence continues at coordinate 23,494 of CAUYQV010027219.1, read as the reverse complement.
GCCCCTGGCTCTTCTCCACCAGGTCCTTCCTCTCCCCTTCCCTCCTCCCTCCCCACTCCCTTTCTCCATTCCTTCGGGTCCCTCCCGGCTTCCGAGGCTCCGGCTTACCGCCCATCTTCCTCCCCAGCCTGGGCTGGTTTAAGAGCTGGAGGCGTCCCCACCTAAGTCGGCATCGGGAATTTTGGGGTGTGGAGGACGCTAGACCTGGGACGAGTTTGGGGTAGCACCGAGCCCTGGGGAGGGCTCAGCAACGCACCTAGCACCGGCCCAGGTTCCAAGGCAGTACTCCCCGCACAGACCCAGCCCGCCCCGCGCCCCAGGGCTCTCACACGGCCCTCGCCTGCCCTGCAGAACCCAGGAGTGAAGAATCGGCCCTCCGCAGACTTCCGCGCCAACTACTGAGCGGGGTGCACAAACCCAGGACCCGGAGCAGAAAGCCCGGCGCGCGTTCGTCCCGCCCGGCAGGCGCTGCTAAGAAGCTTCCCGACAGGCGCCGCGGCCGCCCCGGCAGTGACGTCACAGACGCGCGCCGGACGCAGGGGAGGACCCCGTCGCGACCTCATCCTGTAGGGTCCTTGAGCCAGAGCCGACCGAGTAGCCATGGCCCTGAGGCTCCTGAGGCTGGCCCCGGCGCCCACGTCCGCGCGGGTCCTGGCGGCGGGCGCCCAGCGCGTGGTGAGGGCGCGGCGGTGTGAGGGCGTGAGTCGCGGGCGGGAGCCCGGCCCTGTTCTCTCTCGGACGCAGCCCCTTCCCTACTCCCTGGCCTCCGGGCGGCGGCCGGGGACCCACTTTCCTCGAAATGTTTGATCCTTAGTTGTGCGCACACCCCAGAGGGGCCGCGAGCTCCTCTCGGCCTTTTGATCTCGGCTCCAAGCAGAGGCGCCCGTGCCGAGGCGGTGGGTCGCTGGCTGCTCTGACGCAGCCGCTAACTGGCCGATACCGCGCCCGCCGCAGTTACTGCGGAGGACGTGCGCGCTGCGGGCCTGGGGCCCGCGCTCATTCATTACTCAATTCGCGCTCCAGCTTATCAGGCGCCGCTTAAGCGTCAAGCCTTGCTAGGTGCTGGGGTGAAGTGACCTTGAGTAGAAACAAAACATTTGGGTTAGATTTGGAACTGTTAAAACTTCTCATGGTAGAGAACAGTGGGGTGACATTCGACACAGAGGAAGCAAAAGAGGCTAGAGAACTGTGCTGGAAACATTAGGACACCTTTTTTGTTGTTGTTTTTAACGACAGTGGTTGTATCATAGCTTCTTTGCTTGTGAATAGAGCCACACTGATGTCAGATTGTAGTGGGACTTGACCTTTGCACTAAGAATTTTGATCAGCATAGGGCTTTGAACAGAGGAATGTAATAATTTTATCTGCAAAATCATATAAATGTTTCTAGGAGGTAATTCTGGCTGCAAAAGGGAAGAAAGGGAGGTGGTCATCTCTTTAATGCCTGGTGTTCTGGAACCTTGGTTAGTGCAAGTGGGAGCCCCAGAGCAGAGGCGACACTCTGCTGTAACCTGCCGGCTGTGCAGACCCACCTCTGACAGTGTGTTCACTTCTGGGCGTTACACTCAAAACGGGATGTGGGGCAACTTCAGGAGGTACCGAGGAAAATGAGTAAGATGAAAAGTGCATATATCTTGTTACTTGATGAATAATTAAAGGAATTGGAAATGGGTCATGGAAGATTCGTTATTCTATATGATTCTAGAGGGCAGAAGGACGAGACTGAGAATGGGAAGGAGATTATAGAGAGAACTGTCAAAACTCTGTCATGAAACACATTCCGAAGATTTGGAAGTCAGAAAACTGTTGATTGCTTGGTACATAAGTTACTGTGTGTCTGCTTTGTGTCAACCTGAGGTATATTCGAGTTTTGGACACCAGTGGGGAAACAATTCGTACATGGCTTAGAGGTAGCATATGTAAGAGAGTAATTAACTTCTGAAGTGCGGGGTCCCCCCAACCCCCTAGTTGCTCTGCCCCATCTCTTCTCTTCCCCGGTCCACTTGGCATCAGCTGCACTGGTCTTTGGCTGATCCTTGCAGTGTCCTTGCCTCAGGTCATTTGCACTTCATGTTCCCTCTGTCTGGAAGACCCTCCTCAGATGTCCACTTGGCCACTTCTTCACCAAGTTTGTTCAGATGTCATTTTCTTGGTGAGGGCTTCTTGGCCACCCATTTTGATAAAACAGCCTGTCCCATATGCTATGCCTGGGCCCATCCTCTGCTTCTGTCTCCACAGCACTTATTTAATATGCGCTGTTATTGCTTTGTTATCCTGTGGGATGGTTGTCTTTTGGCTCATTGCTGTCCCCATTGTCTAGAACAGTGCTTGGTATGTGATAGGCCCTGAGTAGATACTTGTGGAATGAGTGAGCAAATACCACACAGTAGCTACAGAATAAATTAAGTCGTCTCAAACTGTTAGGAGTTTGAGATTTTTGAAACATGTAGAGATCTCACCACCGTTTAATAGCACAATCCTCCGTGGCTGGACCTCTGTTGGCATTGCCGGCATTCCTCCAGTGACCCTTTTGACACACAGGCTCCCATTGTTTTCCTGCTGTGATTGCGTGTGCAGGTTTTATTTATAAAAATGGTATCACATAGCACTCTCCCTGTTCTTTTTTTCTTTTAACCAAAGCCATGCTGTATTCAGATTTCCTCAGTTTTCCCCCAGTGTTCTTTTTCTCTTCCAGGATCTCATTTAGAACACCACTTGGCATTTAACTTCCCTGTCTCTGGGTTGTGTCAGTTTCACAGATGTTGCTTGTTTTTAATCACCTTGGCAGTTCTGAGCAGTTCTTGGGACTTGCTAATGTCTTTCTCAGGGTTAGATGGGAGTTCCTTCCTTCTTGGGAGGAAGACCACAGAGATAAAGTGCCATGGGTACACACTATGAACGTGACTTAACATGGCAGGTGTTGACTGGCCACGTAGTTGAGGTGATGAGGTAGTTTTTGCACTGTAAATTTACTCTTTTTTCTTCCTCCTTCTATATTGTACTTTCAGCAGGAAGTCATTGTGTGCAGCCTACCCTTCAGGAGTGTTGAGTTTATGTTTCCTTCCATGAAGGCAGAATATCAATGTGAATTATTTTGAATTCATCTGCATGGGTGATTTTTCCCTTCTCCCGCATTTACTTATTTATACACCCATTTATTTCAGTATATATTCATAGGTATTTTATGCTTTGGGTTATAATTCTGCTTAATTTACTGCCCATGTTCTAGCTTTGACCATAGGGTGGTTTTTCAGTTGGCTCCTGTATCCCTGTGACATCCCCATTATTTTGTATGTGTGTGTGACAGAGAGAGTGAACACATCCTTACTTTCTGGCACTACAAGATGGTCCAGGCCTAGAAGCGGTCATTTCTCCAAAGAGCCGTTCCTTTCACTGGAAACTAGATCTGGATACTAGGTGTTGTCTAGTTTCTGCTGGGACATTGCTTCTTCTGGGCCTTCTCAGCTGAAGTGGCAAGGAGATAAACTAATCTGAGTATGTGCAGATCTCTAGACATTTCTATCACTATCTGTGTCTAAATTAAACTAAACGTGAGTTCGTAGTAATGTCCGTTACCACGTATATCATCCCAGCTTTTCTCCTTGCTTATCTGAACACTTAGCTCCCACTGGCGGCCGTTCATTTACTTACTTGCTGACTTCTAGTATACATCCTGCATGTCCCTGGAGCAGTATCAGCACCACTGACCTTTGCCCCTGTGGGATGCATTTTTATTAACTGGAGCACAGGGATTACATGCAGTTTACAAACTGTTCTAATTTCTTAACACCTTTCCCCCACCCCCTTCAGTGAATGGTTTTGTGTGTTTGTAACACAGTGCATTGCTGTCACAGCCTGCCTTCTATCCTGGGATCCTCCTACCCAAATGCATCTTTAAAAACATTCATGTTGAGTGCGTGGCGCCCGTGGTTCAAAGAGTAGGGTGTCAGCCCCATATACTGGGTGTGGTGGATTCAAGCCTAGCCCTGGCCAAAATTGCAAAAAATATATATATATATATTCGTGTTGAGGCTGGGCGCGGTCATGCCTATAATCTCAGCACTCTGGGAGGCTGAGGTGGGTGGTTTGCCTGTTCAGGAGTTTAAGGAGAGTTTCAGGAGTTTCAGGAAAACTCAGTTTGCCGAGTTCAGGAGTTTGAGACCACCCTGAGCTAGAATGAGACGCCATCTCTAAAAATAGCCAGGCTTTGTGGCTGGTGCCTGTAGTCCCAGCTACTCAGGAGGCTGAGGCCAGAGAATCGCTTGAGCCCAAGAGTTTGAGGTTGCTGTGAGCTGTGACACCATAGCACTCCACCAAGAGTGACAAAATGAGACTGTCTCAAAAAAAAAAAAAATCATGTCAAATTCATTCTTTGTGCTGTAAAGTTCTTTGGGTTTTGACAAATGTATTATGACAGGCCTCCCCCATTACAGATCATAAAGAGTCGTCTCAGTGTCATGGAGAATCCCCTGTGTCTTGTGTATTAAATTTTTCCTCCTTTTCCCAACACCTGACACCAGAGATCTCTTTACCATCTCTATAGTTTTGCCTTTTTGGGAATGTCATGTAATGAGACATATAATATAAATATCTCCTTGTCAGATTGCTTTTTTTACTTAAAAATACCATTTAAGATTCACTTGTGTCTCTGTGGCTTGCTAACTAATTTTTTTTTTTTTTTTAGAGACAGAGTCTCACTCTCTTGCCCTCCATAGAGTGCTATGGCATCACACAGCTCACAGCAATCTCCAACTCCTGGGCTTAGGCGCTAACTGATTTTTTAAATCACTGAATAGTGTTTCATGAATGGATGTCCCACACTCTTATCTGTTCAGCTACAGAAGAGCATCTTGGCTGCTTCAGGTTTGGGCAGTTATGAAAAAAGCTATTATAATTGTGTTATGCAGATTTCTTTGTGGAAATACAAGCTTTCCTTTTTTTATATCAGTCAGGTAATACCTAGGGCAGTGATTACTGGATTATATAGTAAGTCAAATACAGTAAGATAATGTAGTAAGCATTCCCGGTGGTCCACATTCTGGTCAGTACCTGGGGTTGTCAGTTACTTGGATTTTTAGCCGTCCTAACAAGCGTATCATGGCATCTCTTTGTAACTTGTTATTTCCTAATGACTGGTGGTGTTGAGCATTTTTTCACAAGCATATTTGCTACCTGTGTATCTCTGATTTGCGAGATCTGTTCTCATAATATTGCCATTTTTAAATTGAGTTGTTTGCATTTCATTCTTCTTTGTAACCTGTCCCCCCCACCCTTCTGTAATTAAATCAAGATTGAAAAAGTTCTCCATATATATTTTAAAGTAACCTTTATTTTTTATTCTATAATAAGATATTTTATTATTTTAGTAAGTAACTTAGTACTCTATAATAGCAGTATGCTTTAATTTTTTAACTACTCTTCTGTCAGATATTAAAGGGTTTCCGTCTGATTTTATAGACTGCATGTCACACTTGGCATGGAGCCTTGTGTGCCCCTTGGTGCTGGGAACCAGGATCCTCAGGCTTGTTACTGTTAGCAGTTCAGGGTGGCACTCACTTTCTTGTCCTGACACTGCACATTATCATTTCTAAAAGAGCAAATATTTCCCACTTCAACACATGAAAAAAATATTTTCTCCTTGTTAATAGTCTTTTCTTTCTTTCTTTCTTTTTTTTTTTTTGTAGCAAGGTTGAGCACTTTGTCATGTGGTTATTGGCTATACACAGTGTCCTAAAAGTCACCATACATAGGGAAAATGGGAAATTATAGCTCAGTTTACCTTTATTTACAAAATAGTCTCTACGTTTTGGCTACTACTTTCTACACACGCACATGAAATCGTCTCTTCCACCGTGGCAGACACATTCCAGGTTACCTGGTTTCCTGTGTGTGAAAACTTTTGGGACACCCTGCATTTAATATTTTAAAAGAAGCTGCACTTCTGCCCTTGATCTGTACAATCTCTGTACACTAAGGCTATAATTCTACCATGTTTGTTGATGTTTTTCAGTTAATGCCTTTTGATTATACTTGCTTTCATTTGTTTGGAGGATAATTTTGGCTTTAATGTGGGGAATAGATTAGGGCTGCTGGACAGAAGATAAAGCAGGTCGTGCCTGGCTGGGGAGGGACGTGGGGAGGGCTGGAGGACACGTTGTATCAGAGATTGGAGAGTCGGTTCTGTGTGTGATCCGGAGTTGAGGAAGGAGGAAGACACCAAAGCCCACTCTCAAATTTGCTCTCTTTGCTTGTTGGGTAGTGGTTAGTCCCTAGTGGATAGTGGGGGAAAGCAGACTTGGGGGTCAGGGCGTGGGTGCTGCTTTTCAGTGTTAGGACTGTTAGTTTTCAGGGGGCTTTGGAACGTCTAGGTGGCACAGTTTAATAGGCTGTGGTCAGGAGCTCAAGACAGAAGCCTGGACTGTAGGAAGGTTTTCCATTCCCTGCCCCATCCCCTTCCCCTGCCCTTCTTCTGTCCATCCATGCCATTTTTATTGAACACAGTAAGCATGTTCAGTAGAAGTTTCAGGCCCCGTTCCAGGTCCTAAGGACGTAGCATTCAACAAACAGACAATACATCTGCTCTATGGAGCTTGCAGGGCTGGGGGTGAGAAGGAGAACAGATTCTTAAATTAGTAGGTATAGAGATGTAGATGTTGACATTTTTACCACCAGTGGGCTCTTGGTATTCTAACATAAAGGTGCTAATGCCTGGAGTGAACGGAATGGTCACATTATGTGTTGTGTGGTGTTGTGTTTTTTAGGGAAGAATCCACACCAGTGTACAGTGCGAGCTGCGCTATGGACCTTTGGCGTACCTGCTTGGTGAAAGAACAACCAAAAAACTGACAAAATACAGCAAAGTGATAACTGTGGATGGCAACATATGTTCTGGGAAAGGCAAGCTCGCCAAAGAGATAGCGGAGAAGCTGGGTATGCATCTTTGTTGTGCAGAATCACATCTTTTTCTGAGCTATGTGGCTGCTTATCGCACTTGGACTTTAATACTGACTAGATGATTTGGGCCTGAGGTGGGTGTTTTACATTTTTGTTGATTGAAAAGGCTATTTTTAATCTTTCAGATTTGGAAAATTAAAAAAACTATACTAATTGTTAATTTAAACTGAATTTTTATCTTGGTAGTGTAAGCAGGACACTTCCAATAAACTGTCGTATTTGAACTTTTTGACAGCCTCTGAGACCCAGAAAGCTGTTACTGCACTCTTGTGCAGATGGGTAAACTCAGTGAGATAAGCAAAGCCACTCACTCAGGGGGCTCCTTCCAGCAGGAACTCAGTGCAGGGCAGTCTTTAGCTCATGTACACGCCTTTCACATGTGCTCAGGTGTGCTGTCTTTGGTACCTTGTGTGTTCCTTGCGTACATCATGAAACACAGGTACCGGGGCAGCTTTCCCCACGTCTTCAGGGACAGTTCCTGGTGCTGGGATTCAGGTGGGCTGTGTGTCTTGCTCGGTCTGTGCTGCTGGGTGGTGGGAGGGAGTGGTCCACGTGAGGGCTCACGCAGCTGTTTGTCTTCTCAGGCATGAAGCACTTCCCTGAAGCGGGGATACATTATGCAGACAGCACTACAGGAGATGGAAAACCCCTTGATGTACAGTTCAGTGGGAACTGTAGTTTGGAGAAATTTTATGATAATCCAAAAAGTAATGATGGCAACAGTTACCGCCTGCAGTCCTGGCTGTATGCCAGCCGCCTCCTACAGTATGCGGACGCCCTGGAGCATTTGCTCAGCACAGGTGGAGTACCCTGGGCAGGTGGCCATGGGACGTGGTCCATACTTGAACTCTGTACAAAAGTCAGCCGTTTAAAATTGTCACTAAGTACAGCTTTTCTTTAGGGATATTTAATGGGGTAAGTTCTATCTTATCAAAGATTATAAATTCCCTAAAATCCGTGTTTTTTTGGCTTCAGAATAAAATTAACTTAATATTTCAATGTTGCACACTTGAGTGAGATTTATGGATTGTATGGGACTTTCATGCCAGTGTTTTAAGCACATAAGTGAACTGTGTCAAAATGATAGAGGAAAGAGAGAAGATGGAAGCCACCAGGAGGAAGTGGAATCGCACTTAGGAAGATGAGTGGGTGGCCCATAGTTGTGTGGATGACAACTAAATAGGGTTGTCTTGGAGGGTGTGGGGATGGTCTAGCATTTGTAAAGCCACATGGAAGAAGTCATCCTTGAGGGGATGGCAGAAGTAGGAGGCAGGACTCACAGGATGCCCTGGGCTTGTGCTGGAAGAGGGGCTGTGTCCTGGAAATTATCCAAAGCTGGGGATAAGTGGACAGGGGTTGTGTGTTAGGCAAGGTCCAGAGCCTGGCAGATCAGCACCAGAAGTCAGGCAACAAAGTTAGGAGAAGAGGGAGGATGGCCAAATGGGGCGGGAACGCAGGTTGTGAGTGTGTCGAATGAGGGCAGCTCCTGCCAGGGGCTGTATCAGCGTCCTGGGAAGTGGCAGCCCAATCCCACAACATCCTAGAATTGGGCAGCAGGTGCACTGCTGGTTGGTGGTCAAAGCTGCCCTGCTTTGTGGCTCTGAATTCATAGGGAGAAGCACACAGCATGCACATGTGTAGGAGAGAGGGTGACTGTGTGAGGTCTGTGCATTGTGTCCTGTGTGGCCAGTGCTCCCGATGGGCTTGTTGACACACACAAGCTCAGCTGAATGAGTGGGTTGGCTTCATTGGGTCTGGGCTGTAAGAAATATATTTCTAACCACACCCCTGGATAGCCAGTGGGGCTGATTCAAAAAGCTGTGTCCAGGTCCCCACGTATAAAGTATGTGTACCTGAAACATGGGATAATACTCTAATCTCACAGTCCCATAGGGGTTATTGTCTTGCTTTTTTGTCGTTTTATTAGTGATTCTTTTTTTTATGTGAATGTAAGCCTTGATTTTGGTTAGTGTGCATCCTAAAAAAAAACTGTGGCCTGCTGTCCACCTCTTGAGCCCTGTACCGGGACCCAGCTCTCAGGAGAGGGGGTGGGGGCTGTGCTCACAGGGCTTTCATGCTGACTCCAGACTCCTCTCGAAATGCACTTGAGTTCTGTCTCTTGTTTCTTAAAATTAAAAGGAAACATTTTTCTAATTGAATAAAATCAGTTTTCCTTTTGTACTGGCCCTTTTGTGGGCCAAGTCATTCTAGGAGCTTGGGACGTCACAAGGAGGGAAGCTTATGTTTTAGTAGGGGATGAGGACCTGTCCAGGAACAAGTGTGTCAGGTCCTGAGTGAGTGAGGAGTGGTCTTACAAAGGGCTGGGAGTGGGGCTGGGACTGTTCTCTCAGGGGAAGGTTAGGTAAGGCCTAGGCCCAGACACAGAAACCACAGGGAGAGGGGGCAGGACCTGAGACTTCACTACTGAGCTATGTGAATGTCTGCAGGGGGCTGGTGTGATAGCAGCGCTGAGTGAGGCTGCGCCAGGCTCGGGAAGTGGCGTGGGCACTGGGGGTGGGACAGATTGTTTAAAACAGAAGCACTTAATGAAACACTGTCATATTGCTAAAAACTGAAAAGGTATTATAGTTTTAAAAATGGTTTTCAACTTACTGATATGTGTATGTCCTTTTGAATGTATTTGGTATAGAAATGGAATTGTAAATGACTTTTTTTTTAATGAGATGACAGAGTTTGCAGAGTTGTCCTCCTGGCTCCTGATCTCCATTTCCCTGTTTCCTTAGGACAAGGGGTGGTGTTAGAACGCTCCATCTTCAGTGACTTTGTCTTCCTGGAGGCCATGTACAAGCAGGGATTCATCCGGAAGCAGTGTGAGTTGGTGCTGCAGGGAGGTCGGGTGTGTGGTGTGGGTGATACTCACTTCACAGCTGGCGTGTTTGCTCACATGTCCTGGAGTGTAGGGAAGGTCCACCAAAGGGCTCGTGCTCCCTGGACGTGCTGAGCGGCAGCTCAGGTCAGCATGTGGCTCAGGTGTGCCAGCTGTGCGCTGCCAGGCCCTGTTTCAGGTGCCAGGGGATATGCAGATGCCGGAAAAGGCTCCCACAGTCCTGGGGTTTGGGGGTGTGCATTGAACCAACGTGGGTGGTTAATTGTAGGACAGTGTACTTAGTGGCTTTGCGGTGTCATCCCTAGGTATGATGGAAGCACACAGGACAAATGTCTGACTAGCTAGGAGATCGGGGACATGTGGGGATGAAGAAGGGCCTGCAGTGCTGGAGGGGCAGGCAGGGGCTGTGTGAAGAGGCTGCACCCCAACTAGGGCCCTGGGAAGTTGCCCTGAGTGCTGAGGAAGGGGAGAGGGGTACACAGCAGGGCTGTTGTTAGAATTGTAGTTGAGAGTAATCCCAGGCTTTCATCTCAGGGTGCTTGGTAAGGAGAGTCAGAGGGCAGGAGCCCAGCTAGGAGGAAGTTGGGGTGGGATGCAGACAGCAGGGGGCTGGGACCAGGTGGACGTGCGCTGCTGAGGGACATAGTGGGCAGGCCTGGGTGGGACCTCTGAGGGACCTCTGGGGAGAGTGGTGGGGCTTGCCTGGTGGGGGCACTACCCAGGAGGAAGGACACACAGGGTTAGTGGCTGGAGTGTTTGGTGCCCCCAAGCCATGGGTGATGCCTGCGGGCAGTTTGGCATCTCTGCTGAAGTCCTGAGGACAGCCCTGGGCTGGAGATAGTTTGGGGCACAGCACTGCCAATGGGCTCACTTGTCTTGGGGAGTCCCCAGGGGTGATGGTGAAAGCTGAGACCAGATACCTGGAGTGGTGGGAGTCCTAGAGATTGACAAGGGCTGGTCAGTGGGATGCACTGTGGTGAGATGAGAAGCCAATGCCGGACTTCACCTTTGGTGTTTGCTGACTTTAGCCGGAGTCATTTTGGTGATGGGTTGGGGGAAAGTGAATGGCATTGGCTGAGGGGAAGGTGGCATATGACAGGTGTCAGCTGTGGAGGAAACAGGAATGCTGACAGGAGTAAGGAGAGTGGAGACTTGGCAGGAGCGGGGAAAGTAGGGCTTCGCCTTAGCGGTGGGAGGGGCTGGCCTTGTGGAGTCCTGAGGGTTAGGACACCAGCCTGGCAGTGCCTGCGGTGGCCTTAGTCTGGGGCTTTGGTGGCTCCTCTTGACTCATGGCCTTTCATGTTCCTCCTGTTCACATCGCCCCGACCTTGGGTCAGAGGCCCATCCTGAGATGGCCTCCAAAGTGAGAGTTGTTAAGACTGGTCACTGGAACATTTTCTTTAAAACAAAATAACAATTGTTTTTTGTGGACCTTAGCATGATCACCTATTTGTCATTTCTGGAGGGTTCTACCATGTAGAAATCTGTGGAGGGTGGCATCTCGCCTTGCATCTGTGGTTGGTGGTTTCATTCCACGCATACTGGGGCATGTTCTCTGTGTGGGCACCTGCACAGTCAGGGTTGGGTGAGGACACCCCGGTGTGGGGCCCTCTTCAGCAGGATCCCTCCTCAGCACCGTGGTTTTCTTTTTTTTTTTTTGAGACGGAGCCTCAAGCTATCCCCCTGGGTAGAGTGCCATGGCATCACAGCTCATAGCAACCTCCAACGCCTGGCCTCAAGCGAGTCTCCTGCCTCCGCCTCCCAAGAAGCTGGGACCACTGGCGCCCGCCACAACGCCCGGCCATTTTTTGGTTGCAGCCATCATTGTTGTTTGGCGGGCCCGGGCTGGGGATTCGAACCCGCCTCCTTAGGTGTACGTGGCTGGCGCCTTAGCCAATTGAGCCACAGGCGCCGAGCCCCATGGTTTTCTTGTGACCACTGCCTGCATGGCATGTTCTGTCCAGAGGTATCTTCAGCAGGGTTACTTCTCAGCTACGTGGCTTTCAGTTTATTTTATATCCCTAAATCTGATTCAGCAGGTATTTCTGTGTGGCTGATTAAGTTTATGAAATACGCTGAACTTGGGTAGATGTAGCTTGATAGTTTTCAATTTAGTTATTTGAACAATAAGTATGTATTTATTTATTTTAGCAATTTAGTGTTTTTTACTTCCTAAAGAAAAGACTCTTTTACCTATTATTACTATAAAAATAGGGCTCAATGTGTTCCTGCTCAGAGATGGACACTTGTGTGGCCTCCACCTGGCCTTGGAAGTAAAGTGGGCTCTTAATGTGGCCGGGATGCAGTAAAGACTGTCTTTAAGTGCTATTTTAAACCCTGTATTCACTTTCTCTGGGTCTGGTGCTTATTGTTTGTTAAGTACAGCAAAGGTGGGAAGTGCTGTTCACATAGCTGCCATAGGCACCACAGTGGCTGTGTACAAATGCTTCCTGCGCTAGGAAGCCAGGCATGTGCCAGTGTACAGTCAGCGGTCAGTAGCCAGGCTGTGACCATTGTGTGATCTGCAGACTGATACACAGCTCTGAGAATTTCATGGATCTTGTAGGAACTAGTGTAGAGACAGTTTGGTGAGAGGTGGCAACTCTCCTGTGTGTTCCAGGTGTGGACCACTACAACGAGGTGAAGAATGTGACCATCTGTGAGTACCTGCCTCCCCACCTGGTGATCTACATCGACGTGCCCGTCCCAGAGATCCAGAGTCGGATTCAGAAGAAGGGAGACGTAATTCAGCATCTTTTTGTCTGCCCCCAATTTTTTTGACATGGGGCAGCACTCAAAAGTCCTGGTTATAGTGGCCCTCTAATCCTGGACAGTCCTCACTGGGAGGGGTGCCTTGGGGTGGGTCCTAGCGGAGAGGGCCCCTGCAGGTAGGTGGCCCAGGCCTGGGGCTGCTTCCTGCCAGTGTTCTTCAGCCCCACCGCTGTCCCCAAGGCCCCTCAGCTGGTCTTGTGAGGACAGGGAAGGCCCTTGTCTTTTTGTTCTCTAGTGGGGTTTTCATGTCCTGTCATTTTCCTGCAAGTTGAAAACAATTTCTAATATTCTTCACTCCCATCTGTTTGACTCACGTTTTGCCTTTTCCCTTTTTCCTACTTAGTGATTCTGTTACACAGTAGTAGAGCAGTGATCTCCGCATACATCCATTTATTCTTTTTGTAGTTTTGAGTCTTTTTGAGATCTAATTACGTGGCCTGGAAACTTCATCTTCTGAAGTCACCCTGTGGCCTCCTCAGTGTGAGGAGGGGACCATCTTCTCCCTGTGACCTGTTCTTTTTTAGTGTTATGGTATTTTTACTGAAAGGAAATGCAGGCTGCCTGTCTGCTTGGCATTCCAGGGCCCGTCAGTGCTGGAGTTCTCATGGGTGTTCATTAATGACCTTGCTGATGGTAGGTTCTTGCAGGGCAACAAAAAAGCCCCATTTATCTTTCACTGTTACTGAAAGAGACCACCCTCCTACTTTCCTGCTCTTTTTCAGTAGTAAGCACAGTGTGACACCTATCTTTCCCCATTTATTGCTATCCTGTACCTTGTGCAAAGGGGATGCTCTTAAGTATGGTGTATAGTTTAGACTTTTCAAAAAAAGGGAACTGCAAGTTAAAAATATCTAATGGTTTCTCAATGAAATAATTATAGATCCCTTTGCTTATTACTCTGGCATTGAGGAAAATGAAGGCGTCTCTTCAGAATTCTTTTGTTATCTGGGATAATGATATTTTAGAAATGATGCTGAGGTCTGAAGTAGAGCTGTCAGCTTTTCTATTTTTCCAGGTAAAATCTTAGGGGCATGTTTTGTCACCAGCTGAGATAACCACACTTTATAAAGAGATGTATGTCACTAGTGGTGTATGTTCTTAACTTTGAGTTTGTGATGTGCTCGTGGCTGTATGTTGCAGCCTTTGGTCATAAGATCCAAAAGCCACTTCTTCACTCTAAGAAAACAAGCAGATTTTACTTAACATTTTTTAATATTAACAAGTTAAACCTCTGAGATGGCTGTGTCTTTTATGTTCTATGTTGTGTTTGTAATATAGTAGAGTTCCTTGTATCATTAGCCTTCATTTAATCTCATGTTACTGGAACAGGCCAACACTAGCCAGTTGAGGGCATGTTGCCTGCTTAGTACCTTGTGGATTTCACTTGCTTCACTAGTGCTGAGGACCTCCCAGGCAGGGATCCGCTCCAGCATCCAGGAGGATGCAAAGATTGGCAGACTGTCTCTGCCCCATCCAAGTCCTTATCAAAAAATAAAACCCCAATTTTAGTATATGTTCCTCTTTTTTGACAGATGAAGATCTGCCTGTGTTTTGCTTTTCCTTGTGCCTGGTCTCATTGCTGGAGTTATAGGTGTTCAATAAATACTTTTTTTTTTTTTAACACAGTCTCACTCTTTTACCCTGGGTAAGAGTGCTCTGGCGTCGTAGCTCACAGCAACCTCAAACTCCTGGCTGATCCTCTTGCCTCAGCCTCCCACGTAGCTGGGACTATAGGTGCCCATTTCTATTTTTAATAGAGACGGGGTCTCGCTCTTGCTCATGCTGGTCTCAAACTCCCAATCTCTCAGGTGACCCTCCCTCCTTGACCTCCCAGAGCCATTGTGTCAGGCCAATAAATAACTCTTTGAATGGTGGGTTTTTTTTTTTAACAGCTTTAGTGAGGTATAATTTAATTTATACTCTGTGAAATTCATCCATTTTAAGGGTACAACTCAATGGTTTCTAGTACATTTACTAGGTTTTTGTAACTGTCACCCAATCTAATTTTGGAATATTGTCCTTGTGTTGTAAGTTGAAACAGTGGGCCTGATGGTTCCTCATTTCCTTCCTCTCTCCTGCCCACAAATACTTACCGGGCTTGACTGTGCTGGCCACTCTGGTGGTGCCGGGGGCTTGGCATTGAGCAGAGTGCACAAGGTCCTTGCTCCAAGAGCTCCTGTTCAGATGGGAACTCTCAGTAAATAAGGAAATAAGAAACATATGAAATAGAGATCAATTCCATGGAGAAAACACAGCAGGGTAAGAAGATACAATAACAGCCTTTGGTATTGCCAAACTGTAAGGAGTTTTAGATACTGAAATCTGCCACTCACGATTGGATTTTTCAATTTCTGAAATTGGCTTAGCATACTTTAGATGATGATGGAGGTGAGAACCAGAGAAAGTGGGAGGGTTGGGTGGGTGGGTGGTGGAGAGTCACACAGCAGTGAGACCAGAGAGGATCGGGGGAGAGTGGAAAGAGTGGTAGAGCAGAGAGGGGAGAGAGGAAACTGGCACTGAGGCCTTTTATGTCACCCAGAGTCCCCACAATGCTCAGTGTGAGTTGGAGGAAGACAGTGCTCACTGTCGCCAGGCTTTCCACACACACGGGAAGGAAAGCAGAGGCCTGGTGGTTCTCACTGTGACTCTCTGCTTTTGTTTAGCCGCATGAGATGAAGATCACCTCTGCCTACCTTCAGGACATTGAGAATGCCTATAAGAAAACCTTCCTCCCTGAGATGAGGTGAGCCACGCCGGTGTATTGGACTCAAGTTTCTCTTGCTCTTTCTCTTCCTTTCTTTCCCTTCTTCTTTTCTTTTTTATTCAGACAGAGCCTCACTCTTGCCCCCAGGTAGAGTGCCATGATGTCATCATAGCTCACAGCAACTTCAGAGTCCTGGGCTCAGCAGTCCTCCTGCCTCAGCCTCCCAAGTAGCTGGAACTGCAAGCACCCACCCCCCAGTAGAGACAGGGTCTCACTCTTGCTTAGGCTGGTCTTGAACTCCTGAGCTTAAGGGATTCTTCTGCCTGGGCCTCCCAGAGTGCTGAGATTATAGGTTGAGCCACCACACCCAGCTGTCAGTAGTTTTTTTGGCCCTAACAGCCCAGCAAGTTTTCTCAGTGTAATGGGTGTTGTCTGGGGCCTTGTAATCTGATATTTATAAACAAGAACCATAGGAGACATTTCAGTTTTGAGTTTTGGAGATTTTTCGGTTTGTTTTTGGTTTGCTTATTTTTGCTATTTCTGTTCTGTATAGATTTTTAAAGTCTTTCTAATGTTAGAAGGAAACCCAACCTCTGCTCCATGATAGGATTTAATCTTAGAGAAGTTATGTATTTTTACTTGAGGTGGCAACTAAATATTCATGTTTGCCTGGAAAGGCAGCAGTCCTCAGTGGCCACAGAGGAAGTCTGTGAGGGTGGGCGTCTCTGTGTGCACATCGGTCGATGTCAGCAGGAGGCTCTGGAGTAGATGAAGTGAACCACACCAGACCGTGGCTTTTCTTACTTCCCTTTCTATTTATCTCTATTGAAAGCACAAGGAGCATGCTTTTCTGCCCACTCTGTAGCTCATCTTTCTGTGTTCTTTGAGCCTTGTGTCTGTGTAGGGAATGTCACCTAGGTCCAGTTAAATGCAGATTCTTTAAATAATGCTTTCACTGAAGGTTTTTAGTAGCATTTCACATTTTTAAAAACTAAGACTCTTTTGATACCTAAAGATCTCATGCCTTTGTTTAAAATTTCAAGTAACTATAAAATTGTGAATAAACAAAGTAAGGTACAGTAATTTGGGAAGACAATTTTTCTTTTTAAATTGAAAGTTTTTTTTTTTAACCCTACGGGTTGATGGTTTTATAATCTCAAATATTTGCCAAGGGGGTGCATAGAGCTATGTGAGTGAATGGCATAAACAAACGCAGATCACTTAGAATGTCAGCTTCCTCACTTCCTCTCGGAGCATCACTGAGGAGGAGCTGCCTCGTAAGCTCTCAGGGAGGGGCTGAGCTGCGGCAGCAAGGTGGCACCTGGCTCCCTGCCGCAGCCCTGTGGGCTGTCAGCTTCCATGACTCGCTTCTCACTACTTGGCATTGCTGTGATTTCAGGGACCTGGTCTCTGTTTACTCCTAAAGTGAATTTTCTCTGGCAGCTCAGGCTGTATGACTTGTGGAGCCCCATGACTGAGGTTCACTTGGGGCACTGCAGAGAACCGGTACCACAGCTCCCTGCAATGTGCTGTCTGGGCTTTAAGCAAGCCCTGGTCGTCCTGTAGCTCTTTGATGGCTCAGATCTTAAAGTTTTTCTCTTAGAAATCTGCTGTAACATTCGGCCAAAACGATTTTACATAAAATTTCAGGAAACCTGTAATCATAATCTAAAGTTCATAGTCATTTGTGTTTTAGAATTCTGAAAGTATTTTCTTATAGAGACAGTTGAGGTCTCTTGGGCTTGTGTATTTCAACGATTTAGTTAAACACTATTTACAATGAACAACTTCAGACAATAATATTGTTAGAACATATGTAAATAATAAAATCAAAATTGAACAGGAAAAATGTTTTATTAGCTTTAATATCAGTGTTTGAAACAAAGCAGATTTACTAGATAAGACGAAGGCTGCCTCTGGGAGGTTCTGCAGTCTCTGGTCTCTACCTGAGTGATTTCTCCCACGTCAGCCCTTCTCTGACACAGTGGTGGCCATGGTACTTCACTGGGTCTGTGTGCTGCTTACGGACATGCATAAGACTTGGCAGCCTTCTCCAAAATATTTGGATATGGGATTTTAAGAGACAATGAGCTGTCACTGGAATGTGTATTTTCTGGTTTTATTATTACTTACAGCCCAAATGCTAAGAGTGCGTGTCTTAACCTCACTGCCTTGATTAGAATGTGTCGTGAACTTGCTGAGTTTAACTGGCACTGGCCATTCTTCTGACCACACGTCTGCATCAGCTCTCATGGCCGGCTGTCAGTGCCCATGGTACGGGGATAGCAGACCTGTCTGCAGAGGAAGGGTTTCATCTAATGTTTCAGAGACAGGAAGGGGGCCCTTTGTGTCTAGCCTGGCACTTAGTGAGCTGCAGGTGGTTCTGAGGAAGGTGAGCAGAAGGCTCTGGCACGTTGGAGCGCCATCCAAGCACTCGGGCTGCGTCATCTGTGGGAACACTGTCGCCCTCAATGGCTGACCCTGTATTTACCTCCTGCTTATCTTAGCCCTCCCCTCACAGGTCAGAGGGGCCGAGGCAGGAGTGCCTGGGCAGGACAGGTTTTGTTTTTCTGTTACTGAGGCATTAGCATGGTCCTTTGCCTGTCATGGGCACCCAGAAAACAACCTTTGGATCAGGGCACAGAGGGGTGGACTTGACTGTAAAGTGGGCTCTCCGGGTTGCTTTCCCCTGACACCTGAAGTCTCGAGTCCCTGCAGGAGGGAGCCCTGTCTTCATCACCCTGCGGGGGCCTGGTGCATAGCCGTCCTGGTGCCCCCTCCCCTCCTGCCCCATCCTCTTGTGATACAGGTGTCAAGGATGCCACATAGTTTGTGACCTTTGTGTCTCTGTGGGAGGTGTGTTGTCTTAGTTCAGCTCTTGGTCACCAGGGAGCCTCTGCAGCCTTTGTCCCCGCCACGTGGAGTTAATGTTCACTGTGTGACTTGTAGAGGAAGGTGACTCCCCATTGTCACTCTGCTCCCCTCTTTCCATAGCAGCAGTGGGCAGCTCCAGACAGAAAGCCCCGTAATTAGAGTGACCTTTCACTTCCCAGCCCTCATGGAGGTACAGTGAGTGATTCTCTAGCTTTGCGATGCTGTCGGCATTGTGCTCACAGTTTATGACCACACACGTTGATTATAGTAGGGATACAGGAAGGGCTGTGATCTCGTTGCACCCAGAAGAAACTGTCCAGGTTGGTGGTGCTTTGAATCCTGTGCTGGCTTGTCTCGAGCAGGTATCTTGTTCACTGATGATGGGGCTTGATGATTTTACTTTTCCTACATTTTAGTGATGATACCTGATGCAGTATAATGCAGTAAACTTATTTACTTAAGCCAGTGGGCTGCTGAAGGTGTTCAGCACAGTTGGGGAAGTTTAATACCATACCAGGGGTCCTGTGTGGATTTCAGTCTGACAGTGAACAGCTTGTAGCTCTGGGAGTGTGTGTGCTCTCTGTACTCAAACCCCTGACTCTGGGAGTGTGTATCTGTTCTGTGTGCTCCCACCCATGACTCAGGAGCTGTGTGCTCTGTGTACTCCTACCCATGAGTCTGGGAGCAGTGTGCTCTGTGTACTCCCACCCATGAGTCTGGGAGCAGTGTGTTCTGTGTACTCCCACCCATGAGTCTGGGAGCAGTGTGTTCTGTGTACTCACACCCATGAGTCTGGGAGCTGTGTGCTCTGTGTACTCATGGCCATGAATCTGGGAGCTCTGTGTTCTGTGTGCTCCCACCCATGAGTCTGGGAGCTGTGTGTTCTGTGTACTCACACCCATGACTCTGGGAGCTGTGTGCTCTGTGTACTCCCACCCATGAGTCTGGGAGCAGTGTGTTCTGTGTACTCACACCCATGAGTCTGGGAGCATTGTGCTCTGTGTACTCACACCCATGAGTCTGGGAGCAGTGTGCTCTGTGTACTCCCACCCATGAGTCTGGAAGCAGTGTGTTCTGTGTACTCACAGCGGTGACTCTGGGAGCTTGTTTTTGCTCTGTGTACTCAAAGGTGTGTCTGTAGGAACATGTGTCTGCTTAGTGCCTTCATGTCCCAAGGATAGGATGAGCTTTGGTTCGAGGTACCTAAGTGTGGAAATGCCCTTTTCTGTGCCCTGCAGGTTTGCCAAGGGAAATGGTAGTCCCATCTTGACATTCTTCTGTGCCTTTTGGAGGGGGTTCTGGCATTCCTGTTGTGATGGGCACTCTAGCAGGTCTCCTGGTCTGGTTCTCCTGGTGGCTCTATGACCTGGGTGGGGCCACACAGGCTCCTCTCATCCGGAGGTGATGGCAGAGGCAGTTTGGACTGAGCCGCCTGCTGGTTTTAGGCCTCTGACTAGACGGGCAGGTCTCTGCATGGTCAGCATGAGTATAGGAGGAAGGGGCCCGGCTCTGGCAGTGGCGTTCCCTGCCTTGTGGGACCTGGTTGTGTTTTCAGCCCCCAGACTAGAGACTAAGGACTAAGGGTTTGGTGGAAACACGTCATTTTAGGGCTTCATGTCCCCTGAATGCTAACTGCCAGCAGCTCAGTTTCCATTTTTGTTACTCTCTGTGCCTGTGTCTTGGGCAACTGTGGCTGCTTTGTCCTCTCCTGTGACGGGGCAGTTGTCAGAGGTTGTAAGTGGGGCAGCTGAGGGGACTCACGGACCCTGCCCCCTGCAGGCAGGGTGGCTGCGGCCTCACACCCTTGGGCTAGGGGCCAGTGTGGTGAGGGAGAAGGGTGTCCAGAGACAGACCCGTGTTACCATTGTCGCCCCACAGGCATGCATGCACCTTTCCCCTGCTGTTGACACATCTTCTGTGCTCAACTCGGCACCAAGCTCAAAACGAGAAGCTGGTGTCCACAGCAGGGTCCGGTGGTGTGTGCTCATTTGCACGTTAGCTTCAGCTTACGATTTGCAGTGACTCTTGTCCTATTTGCCTTGCAGTGAGAAGTGTGAGGTGCTGCATTACAGCCCCAGGGAGGCTCAAGATGCATCCAAGGTAAGATGGATGCTCAGAGGTTTTTAGTGCAGATTCGTGGGTGAGTTCTTCTGTGTCACATAGTCAGTGGATGCCCGCTGGCCACTGGTTTTACGATGTAGGTCAGCATGTTGTCTGAAAGTACTACTGACCCAGCCGTGTAGATTTCCCTTTACATAACCAAGTTTCAGGGGTCTGAAAATGATAGACGGGAGGACGCAGAGAGCCCTGGCCCATCTCCCACAGCGTTTCATTAAACAGAAGGTAAAATGGAAAGTGGGATTAGTTAATGGGAAAGATTCAGTCACGTAAAGACAACTGCTTCTCCTGAATTAGTTCATTTTGTGAAAGTCCTGTCAATTTCAGTATAGTTTCAGGGAACTTCTGAGTAATAGCACAAAAAACAAACAAAAAAAGTTGAAAAAAACTAATGCAGGAACATATGCCTTCTCAGATACAAAAACAAACTATGAAGTCACGGTAATGAAAGCAGCGTGGTGTTAGTGCAGCTGTAAGTAAGCCGCTTAGTGGAGCAGAACGGAATCCAGAAACAGGTTGGGTTTGTGGCTTTAGTTTGGTGAAGTCAGCTTCTTAAAGGATATTTTAAAAACAGAAGTAGAAGAAAATGGATTATTTCTTGAATGGCACTGAGGCAGCTGAACATCATCCATTTTTTAAAAAGCAGTTTTGGCTCGGCACCTGTGGCTCAATCAGCTAAGGCACCAGCCACGTACACCTAAGGTGGCGGGTTCGAATCCCCATCCCGGGCCCACCAAACAACAATGATGGCTGCAACCAAAAAATAGCCGGGCGTTGTGGCGGGCGCCTGTGGTCCCAGCTACTTGGGAGGCGGAGGCAGGAGACTCGCTTGAGCCCAGGAGTTGGAGGTTGCTGTGAGCTGTGATGCTATGGCACTCTGCCCAGGGGGATAGCTTGAGGCTCCGTCTCAAAAAAAAAAAAAGAAAAATTCCTAATCTCCAAATGCTGTTATCAATATAGGAGATATTTTAAAAATATTTAAAGAAATAATAAAGCTTCCTTTTTCAACTAAGTTATAAAAGCAAAACAGAAAATAGTTTTTGTTAAGTTAGGCACGTCGTAGGAGTGCTGCTGTTCTTTCCCAGATGGGTGTGTGTGTTTAGTTCTTGGATTTTAATTTTTATAGTTATTTACATCCTAACCATTTATGGGTTAATAAAAAAATAATTAGCACTTTCATCCTTATGTGCTCTACAAAGTGACATATTTTATGATTTCCTGCTGCCCATCTCTGAGGAAGGAGAAACATTGACTAAGGGAACCAAATAGCCCTCCTTTTTTGTTAACACCATTAACTTCCTTAAGACCTAGATGTTACCTTTTCCCCATTTCACAAGGCTTAGCTGTATAGGATTCTTCAAATAACTGAAGAAAGCAGCTTCCTTATGAAATTTTAGTTGTCTCTGAACTTCCAAAAGATAAATTTTATGTTTGATGCTTCCTTTCTCTAACAGACCATGGAAACATCAAGATAGGCATATATCATTGACCTGCACTCTCTGTCCTGGGTTCGGAGTGGTTCCTCGAAGAGTAATAATGCATTCAGAGTAGGAAACATCTTTGCCGGTAGCTAGCACTGCTGCTGTGCCCTATTGGACATCCCAGCCCTGAATGACCTGGCCTCTCAACTAAACACAGGACTTTCTCTTTGTTATTGAGGTGACTTTATAGAAAATCATGGGTCAGTTGGAAAGCAAACCGATCCCAATTTATACATCTTTTGTTAAGATGTGCAAATTGGTGAGGAGAGGAAAGGAAAGAAAAAGAAAAAATATAAGTGGTGGTGTAATATAAAACCCAGTAGGTGATTGTATTCCTTAGTTCAGGTGGTTACTAACTTCTTGAGTGTGTGTGCCTAAGTGTAAACACCACCTTTATCAAAGAAAATTAAATTTGTTTAAGTTAGTAATTATGCATATGCCATAGATTTTCCACAAATATAATTTTTTTTTTGAGACAGCCTCAAGCTATCCCCCTGGGTAGAGTGCTGTAGCATCACAGCTCACAGCAACCTCCAACTCCTGGGCTCAAGCAAGTCTCCTGCCTCAGCCTCCCAAGTAGCTGGGACCACAGGCGCCCACCACGCCTAGTCAATTTTTGGTTGCAGCTGTCATTGTTGTTTGGCGGCCCGGGCTGGATTTGAACCCGCCACCTTAGGTGTATGTGGCTGGCACCTTAGCCACTTGAGCCGCAGGCGCTGAGCCTCAACAAATATTATTCAATGATGGGGATATACAAAGCTAAGGAGAGATTGTATAACTTAGAATGGTTATAATTGTGTATTGTCAAAAAATTCTAAAATGTGTTAAATACCAGGACATGGATTTTTCTAAATCTGGCATATTTCCTCTCTTTTTTAAAAGATCAGTGAAATTCTTAAATCATTATATATTTAATGATGGAAAACTCTATGGTTAGAGTTTTCCCTATTTTCCTAATATTCAGTGCTCCCAGAGTATCTTAGCTATGTCAACAAAAATGCATAGCATGCATAGCAAAAAAGACCAATCTGGAGATACTTATTCTTTCCCAGGATTGAATCTGGGAAATTAAGGAACCTTAACTGAGAAAGTTTAATGAATGAACAATTCATTAAATATGGAGGGGCTCCAGCTACAAGGACCCAGCTCTGTGTTTGGGAACAAAGAAAATAATGCTAAAAATACATGCTATAGAAATCCACTGTCACCTCTTTCAGGGAAGAATTTATAGGAAAGTTTGTGTTGTTGCTAAAGTTTTTAGTGCAACTATTGTCAGTAATTGTACTGTACTGGCTCAGCCACATTCCAATGGCATTAAGCAACCCATGTCTGAAATCTGCTACAGTTGTCTTTGTGCTGACAACCTCAACACACTCCCCCACTGTACCATCTCCCCTAGTGCTCAGCATGGGGGAGATGATTACCAATGGATGGTGAGAGATGGGGACTGAGGTCCTCTGTATTTTCATCTCATGCAGGGTCTTTGTTGAGAGACCAAGTGGTAGATGAAGAGTAACAAATTTTTAAGGGCACATTAGAGTGGCAATTATTCTACTCCCAGCTTATTCAGTGAAACCATTTGAAAACTATTTACTTTTTCATTTTTTTTTTTTTTTTTTTTTTGAGACGGAGCCTCAAGCTATCCCCCTAGGTAGAGTGCCATGGCATCACAGCTCATAGCAACCTCCAACTCCTGGGCTCAAGCGAGTCTCCTGCCTCCGCCTCCCAAGTAGCTGGGACCAC
>CAUYQV010027215.1:0-18054 GCA_963574575.1 Galagoides demidoff | reverse complement strand
GCTCATAGCAACCTCCAACTCCTGGCCTCAAGCGAGTCTCCTGCCTCAGCCTCCCAAGCAACTGGGACCACAGGCGCCTGCCACAACACCCGGCCATTTTTTGGTTGCAGCCATCATTGTTGTTTGGTGGGCCCGGGCTGGGGATTTGAACCCGCCACCTTAGGTGTATGTGGCTGGCGCCCTAGCCGATTGAGCCACAGGCGCCGAGCCTCTTATATACTCACTAGTTTGTCCTGCCTTTCCCCTTGTTAGGAGTCGGGGTCCTGTTTCCCTGAACCCAGTCGACCCAGTTCAATTACTCAACTAAGCTAGAAAGTTCAACTGAGGCACGGCAGTTGCTGATGGCAAAAGTGAGTGGAAACTGGAGCGGCACCGGCACTGTGGACACAAAGCAAAAGCAACCCACACAATTTTTAGGGTAACAGAGATTTTATTTAGGAAGAACAAAGAGAAAGTTTAGAGAGCTTCCATAGGGAGTTGGAAGTGGGTCCCTCTCATGAGGGAGAGAAGGTGAGAGAGACCTGGATACAGGTTTTTAAATCTCTCTATGCCTCAGTTTTCTCATGGTTAACAGGGTCAGTAGTGGCGTGTGATTACAGTACATAGGTCTGTAGGAGGCTGCGGAGATTAAAGGAAGTAATATGCATAGCACCTGCCTCATAGGTGGTATGTGCACGTAAGTTCCACGAATGTTATTCTTTGGTTCCTTCATCCAGTGAACATATATTGAGTGCCTTCTGTATACCTGGTCCTGTTCTATAAAATAGTGAATCAAACAGATAAAAACCCCTGCCCTTAAGGAGCTTGGATGCTAGTGGGGAGTGGGGGAGACATAAAAGTAAACTATAAACTGTGGCAATGGTAATAAATGCCAGAAAATACGACAATGAAGGGAGATAGTGAGCGCCTTATATGAGGACAGTGGGAGAGGGCCCTGAGCAAAGACCTAACCCAGGCAAGGAATTGAGCCCTGAAGATCCCTTGAGAGGAAGAGCTTTGCAGGTAGAAGGGACAACAAGTACAAGATGCTGAGGAGGACCGTGCCTGGCGTGTTTGGGAAAACATGGCTGGAGCAGAAGGAAAGGGGGATGCAGCAGGGAACGAGATCAGAGAGGCAGTGGGGAGGGGCAGGCCAGGGAGAGCCGTGCAGACGGCCAAAGGACTCTGGCTAATACTCTGCAAAAGGCCTGACGCTGAAAGTGTCTTGGACAGAGGAGTCGTATTTTCTCCATTTTGAGAGTCACTCTGCCTCTGCACGGAGGAGAGACTACAGGTGAGCAGAGGAGAGACAGAGACCCTTCAGGAGACTGGTGGCAAAACTGGGCAAGAGAGGGAGGGGATTTAGAGGAGGGCGGGATAAATGAAGGTGATGCCAGGGGCAGGATTTTGACTATTTTTGGAGATAAGCCCAACAGGACTTGCTGAGAGTGAGTCAACCCAGGACCGGTTCCAAGACTTACCTAAAGAAGAATATGGCTGCTGCAACTGGGATGAGGAAGACGGGAAACCCAGGCCGGAAACGAACACCAGGATTTTAACTCTGGAGATGGTCATCGTGTCCTGCCTTTTAAACGTGCACGTAAAGATGCGGAATCGTGTTAACTGTGCTAAGCAGGCACGTCTGCTTCTTTATCCGTCTCAGGATTATCTGGGATAGTTGGGGTTGGAGGTAGAGATTACTCCTCCCCTAGGCAACACCTTCCCTGAACCCTCCCCTAGGTGTTACCACCACTACTTAACTGGAAGGTCAGATCCAGCATCTTATGCTTTTTTTATGAATCTCCCCAAGTTCTTAGAACAGGCCTGAGGGCAATACATTTCTGATTTGTATTGAGTAATGGCAACAGAAAGCAGAGTGGGAACTCCGGGTTCCATGAGCTCTTTTAAAACAGACCACTCATGATTCTAAGCTCTTTTCATAGAGTGACCCCCCCCCACATGAAAGTGTTTTGAAAGCACCTAGCATATTCCATAGTCCCATGGGAACCATAAGGAGTGCCCATAGGTGATGCTTGGTAATAGGGACCTTCACTCTTCCACATTCTCCAGAAACAAGAGAATAAAAGACAGAAGACAAATGCTCTTTGCCTCTGAAACAGCTGCTGCTGCTCCCACATCTGCATGGCCAGTTGATTTAGAGATTTGTGAAGACAGCCTTCGAGTCCCTGGGTCCCACCAAGTGAAATACCAGGAGCGTCCCATGGCAGGAGTTATTTCTCTAGTCCAGGTGCTGCAGGACAAGTGCCCTGGATCTGGAATGTGAAATACACTTGGCCCTGGAGGAACCTGCAGACACAACCTGGGCACAGTCCTGAAGATGAAGGTCATCCTGCCCTGAACATCCAGCAGCTCGGAACTAAGTCAGTAACACTTGTCAAAGACTGCTTCCAGAGGGAGGGCCCTGGCACTGGCTGTTGCTGAAAGACTGTGATGATTCTGCCAGCTCTCCATTACTTTCGTCGATATACTTGAAGCAGAGGTGGGACCTGTGGCACAGTCAATCCAAACGATACATAATCCAGAAACCCAAACTATTCCCTCCAACTGTACATGACATTTTTGCCCTAGTCAGGTCATACGCTGCAGATATTTTAGTTTCCAAATCATTTGCCATAAGCCAGTTTCCCTCCCACCTCCTCTAAAAGTTAACATTCAAGAAAAAGATGTCTATGATCAAATCAATTTGGGAAGGTCTGGGTTAACAAAGTGAAATAAGTTTCTTCGTTCAGGATTTCTCAAAACTTTTAATATGCTAATATGCATTGAAATTTTCCTATGGGGATGAACACATATGGCAGTATTTGGGCATAAGGACCAGTTTACCAGAAGCACCTGTTAAGGCGAGTGTTCTTCTAATCACATTTGGGGAAAACGCTTCCTTAGGCTAAACTTAAAATGGTTTGCATTCTCTGAGACCAAATGATGCTTGGGGAAAGAGCCCAGGAGCATGCTGAAGATTGGATTTTAAAATTGCCACAGGAGATTTAAAAAGAAAGGAAAAAGGAGAGAGAACTAATCAGCCTAGGGGGATGAGGGGGAAGTTGATTCTCCTGCCTGGCTTTTGCTGACTCTGTATCTTCTGGCTGAGGGATGTTGTTCTGTGGGAAGGGCTTTGCCTGTACAAGTTGGGAACAGGGCATGTGCTCTAAAACCTGGCTGGTGCTGTGTGCTGCTGAAGGGAGGGAAAGGCTGAATAAAGAGCAAAGAATTTTACCCAAAGGTAATTTGAGGGAGGGTAGGGAACGAGCTATCAGAATTTAAATACACAAAGGGTTTCAGTTAATACAGAGTCCTCAGAGAATCTTTGCTGCAAAACTTTTTGTAGATGAGACCAGTTTTAATAGGGCCCTTTGGACAACACTTTTAGCTTATCAGAAAATTGGAGAAATTGATAGGAAGTGTAGGAGAATTCCATCTAACTTTCCTTAGGCTTCCATCCAGCAGTTCCTTCTACAATATATAGAAGAGCCATCCTGTTTGAACTCCTCCAGTGATGGGGGCGTCACCACCTCCTAAAGCAGCTTGTTCTGCAGGCACACAGCTCTAAGCACACGGTTCTAGGACAGTCAGCGTCACTCCCTGTACTACAGTCATGACTTCCCAGCCTTCTCAGAGTTTGCCGCTTTGAGCAGGCTGTGTGGTAGGCTCTGCTGGTAAGGAACGCAGAATCTAAAATAAGCAGCAAGGCATATGGGTAAAATGCCTAGAAAAAATGAGCAGAAAGAAACACACGCCCATAAAGCAGCCAAAAAACAGTCTTCGTGTTTTATTATTTATCAAAAAGCAACTCTATGGATGCAACATTCTGGTTAAAAAGGAAGGTTGTTTTGTAGATTAAAAAAATGAGATAATGTTAGTGAAAATGTTTTGGAGAACACAAGTGGGCTGTACATAGATGTGGAAGGTATTTGTTAGTCAAGGAACTCATGGTGGGAGCTGTCACAAGACAGCAGCAAGGGTCAGATCGCTAGGAGGCCAGTAGGGATGAAAGGAAAGCAGTGGGCAGCAGTGGACTGAAAGATCCAAGTGGGGAGAAAGAGTAAGTGTTCTCCAGGAAAACCGGTTTCTACTTATGAAAATGCTACCTGGGGTAAGCACACACCTTCCCCTGTACGTATCATCCTTAACCTCTTCTTCCTCCTCCCAATCTGTTGTCCAGTCTGTAAGCCTTTTCTCTTAAATACAAGGAATCTCCATATGTGTTGCCAGACAGGTGTGGTGCTCATTATTTTTTTTAATTGAGATGAACTAAAAATCTTTAACAAGTAAAGTAATGCAAGGTGAGTCTACCCTGTGAAGGCTTCACTGCGTCACTAGAAACCACTTACCCAGTTGAGGGAAGATGTACTTCTGGAGAAATGAGGCATTAAGGCTCAGTTTCTGGATCAATGGCAACACAAGGAATGAACCAAAGGGAGAGGAATGTCCTTTCCTAGAAAGACTCACTGCCTCCTGCATCTCTGAAAAGTCATTTGCCTTTCTTAAGACATCCCTGTTCCCTTTGGACTCTTGTTCGTTTTCTTCTGGATGCCCTCATGAAGTCACCAGGCGGGGCAAACATCATCTGACTCCAGCTTCAGAATCAGCAGAGATGTCCTGAATCTCTACTCACATCCAAGTCCCTTAGAGCTCTTAAAATGAGGGGAGGAGGCTGTGTCCCGAAAGGAGAGCTGGGTGAGCCAGGCAACGTTCATACACAGGGCCAGAATCTGGTGTGTGCATGTGTGTCTGTGTATGTGTATGAGTCTGCGCATGTGTCTGTGCATGTGTGTCTGCATCTACATGTGTCTGTGTGTGAACATATGTGCCTGCATGTGCTCATGTCTGTGCATGTGTATTTACATGTGCACATGTGTATCTATGCATGTGCATGTGTACGAGTGTCTGCACGTGCACATGTGTGTCTGTCCATGTGCACATGTCTCTGTGTGCATGAGTGTCTGCCTGTGCATGTGTGTGCACCTGTGTCTTTACGCGGGCAGTGTGCCTATGCATGCACACGTGTGTCTGTGTGTGCATGTGCATAAGTGTTTGGGTGTGCATGTGTGTCTTTGCATATGCACATGTATCTGTGTGTGCACATGTAGCACAATCAGGTTAAGCTGTGGCAGGTATCTCCCACTGCCTACTCCTGGAAACCGGGAGATTCCCTGATTCTAATTCAGAGAATTTTCTAGGGTGTGAACAGATTACAGGGAGGGGGGATGCCTGCAGGCCTCCACTGATCTTTGACAGCATCTGTCTCCACCTGGGAGCCCTGAGCTTGTCACATAACCATGCCCAGTGTCATTTCCTCCCAGGAAGATCTTCCTTGATTTCTAGAACTGTGTACCTTGTCTGCTTCTGCCTTGTCCCCATTAGTTGACCTCTCTGGACTCAACATCTGCCTACTTATTACACATGTCTGTCCCAGGGCTCACAGTGTCCCGTGTCTGCCTCTGTGTGTAAACTGATATGTGGGACCTGTGGTTCACTGTGAACGCTGCTCAGGGCATTAGGATGCATATTTTATGAAACACTTTCTAGGGGAAAAAGCGCCAGGGAGCAAGTGGCTTGAAGCATACTAGAATCCTTGCAAATGCCTGTTCCTTCACAATTCAACCCCCGCTTCCTTACGTCACCAGTACACTTCCTCCGGGATCCGACACTTGGAATGCCGGCCCTGCCCGGCCAGTGCTTGTCTGACGTTCCTAATGTGTCTGCAAGACAATGTAATAATGTGTCTGTTTAAAATGTAAAAATTGGAGGTTACCTATTTTTGGCCCCCTGAAAGCTCTCAGGTAGAAATTTATCTGGAATTGGTGCTGTTTTCCTCCACCTTTACATGATTAAGTGAGTCTTAATTTCAGACGTCTGAGTTAGATGAAAACTGTTCACCTGAGATTAGGACAATTAGGAGGGGCTACGAGATTAATGACTCTTGCACTGGACCCTCGTGGCATGGGGAGAGTGTGATGTGACCTGGGCATGTGCCTTGGAATCAGACTGGATCTCAGTCTGGATTCTGCTACATACAGCCTTAACCTCCCTGAAGTTCATGGATGAAATGGATTATTGTGAGAATTGAGTGAAATAATGTGTATAAAGCACCTGGTACGCTACTTACATATAATAGATGCTCAATCATGGCGACTTTTAATTATGATTGATAAGCACCCCTGAGGTGTGAGGTGCTAGGTTAGGTGTTGTGACATCTATAAAGATTTATTCCACATTTAGGTCCTGAATCCAGGCTCTTAATCACCATGTCAGTGCTCTCAGCCCTGGCTGATCCCACCATCACCTGGAGCCTTTCTTCTAATTACAGATTTCTGACACACAATTGTCCCTTGGTATCCTTAGGGGATTGGTTCCCAGACACCCTTGGGTACCAAATGCTCGGATGCTCCTGCCCCTGATATAAAATGGCACAGTATTTGCATATAATCTATGTACTTCTTCCTGTGTACTTTAAATCATCTCTAGATTACTTATAATACCTAATACAATGCAAATGTTATATAAATAGTTGTTAGTATACTTGTTAAGTTGGTATTATTTTTCATTTCTGATTATCATTTTCTATTGTTTTTTCCCAAGTATTCTTGATGCATAGTTGATTGAATCCACAGATACAGAGGGCCAACTGCACTTTCAAAGATTCCCACTTAGCAGATTTGGGGTGGGACGTGGGAATCTTCATTTTATAAACGCTGCATGGATGGCCCTAATGATCTATTGGAAAGAACTGCTTTTAAGCCAAGTATATCTGGCCACTAAATCAGTAATATTTAAGGACATGGTAATAACACAGTCACTGATGTAGTGTTTGATGAGATACAGTTTGTTTTTTCCCAAAATAAACACACTCAGCACCTCCCTTCAGCCAACCATGGTACAGTAGAAAGAAAGTGGAGACTGTGTATACTTCTGAAAGGTACACTGGAAGTTCTCTTGCATCTCCTGTTTCCCACTTCTGTTGAGAACCCCTATGTCAGGGCTTAGAGCTCAAACCCCAGTGGGATGCCAATCCCAACCTTGTGGCTGGGATTTTAAATGTCCACATCCATTGCTTGAACTCAATTATAGACAAAGCCAAAAGGATCACCCAGAAGACAATTTGGTGTTGGAAAAGGAAGCCACTCGGGGTGGAAGACTTTCCCCAGAAGCTGATTCATGAGATGTTGCAAGCTGATGTCAGTCAGAAAGAGGAGATGAAAGGCACTTGGCACTTTCAATTCCTCAGCACGAAAACAACACACAGGTGTCAACTAGTGTTCAAGTCCTGGAGATAAGCTCCTGCAAGAATGAGAAGTTAGGATCCTCAAACTTTTTAAACAGGGGCCAGTTCAGTGTCCCTCACACCGTTGGAGGGTCGGACTGCAGGCCCCGAGACAAGTTGGCTGCTAAGCAGGACAGGCAGTGGCGGCAAAAACACCCGGCGGGCTGGATAAATGTCCTAGGCGGGCTGCACGTGGCCCACGGGCCTTAGTTTGAAGACACCTGAGCTGTCAGTAATCTTCTGTCGTGAGAGAATTGAGGAGTCAGGACATCTTTGAGGAGTCAGGGCATCCTTGGGAATACCCAGCGACAGACAATGACCTCAAGGGCAGAAGGCAGGTGCCACCTCTCCACTTCCTCCTGCCAGAAGGTCTCCTGGATTTGAGGGACTTGGAAGCTGGGCCTGCCACTAGCCAGAAGTGTGTTTAGGGGAAAGAGAGGAGAGCAGAAGAGGGAGATTAGAGACAGGAGTGCATCCCAAACCAAGAAAATAGCAAAGACTTCAAGAGCTTCAGGAACCTGGACAGTCTAAACATAGAGGAAGCAACAGAGAAAATGGCCTGGTAAAAGGGTAAAAAATGCTTTCTGTCTCTTCAAAGCCCCCTTATCCTTTTTGAGAATTAAAACGTATATCCCTACCTCAGGCCAGTGGTTGGAAGGGGAAGGGGAGTCTCCTTTGTTCTTTGTGCCAAAGAAAATAATCCAAATTCAGGTGGAGGTCATGAGATTGTCTTACCAAAAGAAGAAGTAAATCAGAATCTTTAAAAGCCCTGTACTTCTGCTTGGAAGGGAGAAGCTGGCACTTTGAGATGAGATTCTGACAGCCTCCTCATTTGCCATCAAATTAATAAGCTTCTCTTTCCTTCTCCTCAAACCACTTGTCCTTGTTCTGATAAGGCTTGGGAGTGCCAAACTTTCTGTAACAAGGATGACTATTCTTGTGAGGCAATATTTATATGAAATGATGTTTCTGGAAAATGTGAGCCCCATGAGAGCAAGCATTTTATCTTATTTAAGCCATCAGTTTTCACCCAAATGACCCATTTGGTTGAATTCAGATACAAAAATTAGAGCCCATCACATGTGTACTCTGAGAAGCTCCCAGGTATTCCATCATGGAAGGGAGAGCAAAGGGAGAAAAGCCAAAATTTGACAGATACCTGCTCTAAGTCTTATACTTTAATGCCATGGTTCCCAGACTTTATTGCTTAGTAGAATCACCTGGGAAGCTTTTCAAACTCTTCATACCCTAATTCATGGCGTCTGGAGATGAGGGCCAGGCAGGACACACTTTAGAAGGTTCCCAGGTGATTCCAGTGTGTGGCAACGTTTGGGAGCAGCTGGTTTCACACATGGTTCCTTTAAAACCCTGTTTTACACATAAAGAAACTTAGATTACAAATGTTTAATCATGTTTGGGGACCAACCAACAATTAAGGACCTACTTCTAGACTTAAACCCAGCACTGTCTGATCATTGGCTATATTCTCTTCATAGCATCTTCCTGTGCTCAGCCTACCATAATAAAATGCCCCAGACTGAAATTTATTTTCTCACAGTTCCAAAAGCAGGAAGTCTCAGATCAAGTCCCTGCAGGGTGGGTTTTCTTTCTTTCCTTTTTTTTTTTTTCTGCAGTTTTTGGCCAGGGCCAGGTTTGAACCCACCACTGCCAGTATATGGGGCCAGGGCCCTACTCCTCTGAGCCACAGGTGCTGCCCCAGGGTGGGTTTACCTCCTACTTGAGGTGAGGGCTCCCTTCCTACTTGCAGATGGGCACTTTTCTGCTGTCTTCATAAGACCAAGGGCTTATGGTCTAGCTCTCTGGTGTCTCCCACCCTTATGACCTCATTTAACCTTAACCTTAATTACCTTCTTAAGGGTGCAGGGCTGTCCAACCTGCTGCCCACGGGCCACATGCAGATTATTTGAGAATGGTTTCAATACTTATCTGTGGTATCAAATATCATGAAAAGTATGCATGGACTTTTTTTTTTTTTTTTTTTGCTCATCAGCTTTTGCTAGTGTTTGTGTATTTAATGTGTGGCTCAAGACAACTCTTATCCTTTCCATGTGTGGCAGAAATAAAAAGCTTGGACACCCTTGGTAGAGTTTCAACACAGGAATTTTGGAGGGACATAATTTAACCTATAGCAAACAGTGTCTGGCATCATATTTAGCATACAGTAGATACCCAGTAGTTATTTTTTTTAATTCTTGTGCCTTCATATAGTACTTTGGCATATTAGTTTGTTTTATTTCAAAATATTAAGGGTGTGCTTAGTTACATGAATAAACTGAATAATGCTGAAGTCAGGTGCCCATCACCAGAGTAATGTATATTGTACCCAATAGGAACGTTTTTATCAGTCACCCCCGCCCTCCCCTTTCTTAGTTTCCAATGTCCTTTACACTCCAGTAGTTATTCTTGATTTATATGAAGTATATTCGTATCACATGAGAGTGAACATCAGCTTTTGTGAGATGTCCTTCAACTCACTGAAGAAAGAACAAGGAGACATAAACTAAAAACTGTAGTGTCAGAAATTTAGGCATAGATACTAGAATGTCTTTCTTGAAAGAGATGGCCCAGGCATGTTTAAATGAAAAAAAAAAAAAAGTACAAGAATTGTTTCTGTCTCTGCTTCTTTAAGGAGCAAGTGAAATGAAGGCGTCACACTTTTGTGAATCCAGATATTCCAGGAAAGATGACAAATCAGAATTTAAGGAGCACCTTTTCCTACCTAGGCTGCTATGAGGGTGATGAAGCCCTCCTACTAAAATGCGGAAACAAATGTTTCCGGGTCTCACTGTGTGGGCTCTGGCACTTTCCAGGACATTCAGCGCTTGCTAAGCCTCCACTTACACTTTCTCAGATATGAAGGACAATGTCTAACTCATCATTTTCTTAAATACTTTTCTTCATAATGATCCTCAGGGAAGAAAGAACTATAGTCCCAGCTGGTTGTGGAGATGGGAGGAGAACCCCTCAGCTCTTTACAGGGGTCCCAGCACCTAAATACAGATGAAGGGACTCTGTTCTCATTTTGTTAGAAAATAGACAACTTTCAGATGGGAGCAAAGAACCCAGATCTTTGAGAAATCGTATCCAATACGAGATAGAAGAGAAAAGAATACAAGCCAAGTTATCAAGAAAAGGAAAAAAATATTGACTCTAGAAACTATACGCTAATAAAATCGATGTGTGTTATTTAGGAAAATTCTTAGAGAAAAAATGATGAGTATTTATAACAGAAAGGAGTAATCTCCGGGATTATCATGGATTTGCTATGAGCAGTTCATATACCCTGAATACAAGTACTTTGCTATGATCATTAGCATAGTAATCATCGTAAATGCTACACGTCTATTTTAGCAATACATATCACAATTTTTTAAAGGATATCCTTATAAACACAATAGAGAGTGAGTTGGCTAAGAACCCAGTTATATAAATTTATTGAAAAACCCTAATAAAAATATGCATTCCTAGACCAACATTAGCAATATAGGAAAGTTTTTAACAATAATTATGGTATTAATAGCAACAATATTCATCTATTGACCTAGTGCTTTTCATGTACTTTCACTTTTCAAAAAAATGTATACATCATTAAGTCTCATTGGTGGACTGGGCTCCATTTTGCTAAGTATTTTTGGCAATTATTTGTTCAATAATTTATGAGTGACAGAAAACTGGGAGAAACACAATGCTAGATTATTTAAATCAGAGACCTTTTTCCATACTTTTCTAATAGCCTAGAAACGTTTCCTCAAGAAAATCTCTGAAAGACAGACAGTTGTAAACAGAAGAAAGGAGTTGCTGGTATGGAGAGCCTGAGATCGTCTAATGCAGTGGTTCTCAACCTGTGGGTCGTGGCCCCTTTGGGGGTCGAACGACCCTTTCACAGGGGTCGCCTAAATACATCCTGCATATCAGATATTTACATTACAATTCATAACAGTAGCACAATTACAGTTGTGAAGTAGCAACGAAAATAATTTTATGGTTGGGGGTCACCACAACATGAGCAACTGTATTAAAGGGTTGCAGCATTAGGAAGGTTGAGAACCACTGAAGTGAGTCTCACCCAGGAACAATATCTGTGTTAAAGGCCCATGTTCAGGAGAACATTAGGAAAAGAAGTCTACAGATACCAAGCCCTGCCCTCATGGAACAGGTCATCTAATGCTAATAGGAAAGACAGATGGGAGGGCATGATGGGAGATGGAGATGCCCTTCTAGCCAATCAAAGGACACAGCCAGGGCATGATGGGAGATGGAGACGCTCTTCTAGCCAATCAAAGGACACAGCCATGGTCACACCCATGATGAAGACTGGTGGATTATGGTGGGTGCAGGAGTGGTTCCCATGCACAGATGGGGGTGGGAGGACAGAGATCTCGAGCAATCACTCAGTGGGGTGTGTTCATTCACGTGTGCATTTTCTTCCACATGTGCAGCAGGCAAAGCAGAAGGAACATGAAACTTTCTAGAAGCAACTGGAAGGACAACGTCTCCTTCATCAGTAGAAGAAACAAATAGGTCACTAACTGCCAGCCTCCACCTCCCTGGCTACCTTGGGGTGCAAATGGCTTTGCTTTTTTCCCACCTTCGCTCATATGCAGGGAGGGGAAGGAGAACCTGCCTTCAGTTCCCAACCCTGCCCAACTGTCCCTGTGTGGAGATCTAGCACCCCATCCTACAGAGCAGGTACAGCCATGACAGAGCTCAGAGCCAAAGGTCATGAAAGCAGAGGAGCAGAAAGCACGTGAGAGACTCCAGGTACCCGAGATGAGTCCTTGTCCCCGAGCACGAGAGGCGGTGCAACTACTGCTTGAGTCATATCCAGATGAGATGAAGAGTGTCACTAGCCTGATGGGAAGGAGACAGTATCCCAGGCCACCTAGTGATTAAATATTCTCTCTGTAGGGCTTCCCCCTTTTCAATGAGGAGCTTACAAAGACAGGAAGAAGCCACCCAGCGACCCAATTGTAGGAGCAAAGTTGTTTGGGCTTTCTCATCCACAGCCTTGGGTCTAGGACAAGAGAAATGTATGTGGGCTTTCTGACCCATGGGAAGCACAGGTTGTTTGGGCTTCTCACCCATGGGAAAGTGCCGTGTGCTCCTGGATAGACGTAACTGTGCCCAATGGAATCATGCTTAGTAACTGCTGTTTGGCACCTTGCTTCATTTCTTCCCCCAGGTATAAAGATGTACGGGACCTCCTGTTTGTGTGATTATGGATGGTGGATTATGGACTTTCCATAGCCCAGCTCCCTAGCCACCAAAAGCTAGATAAGGGAGGATTTGCCATGCTTGCTCCCGCTGAATAAAGACGTGCCCTCCAGTTCCTGAGTTACTCCAATCTGTCTGAATTAGAATACTTGCCCTACACCAATATTTCCCTAACTGTCCACAAAGGCTCCTAGAACACATGATGTCCCCAAGTGTTGTGGCTTTCCAGTTACCTCATTTAGCCTCCTGTGGACAGAGTCCTGACATCTGTCCCGTAACTACTAAATCAGCACCCTTAGAAGAGGGTTTGGAAGCTAGTTTAGAGGCTTCGCAGGTGATACGCATAAACACGGGAGTTTGTAAACTACTGGCCTAGAGCAGGATTTATAATCTCTGCTGTATAATGCTGGATTCTAGGGCCCGAATGCCTGAGTTTTAAATCCCTGCCTCTTACTCTCTGTAATGCCTTGGGTAAGTTACCCAAACCTTTCTGCACCTTGATTTCCCCATCTGTCAAGTCGGGGTAACAGTAATCTCTACCTCAAAGACTTGTTGTGAGGCTTAAATGCATTCACATGTGTAAAACATTTAGCACAGTGTCTGGCACACAGTAAACCATCAAATGTGTGAGCAATTATCTGATCCTGCTCAGTTTATGGAAGAAGAAATGGAAGGCCAGGGAGAGAACCGATATACAGCCGGTTTACGACTTCATGATAACTAGAATCCAGGTCTCTGTACTTTCCCTACAGGGGACTTTCTGCTTCTGTTCCTTTCCCTTTCTCTTCAGCAGTTTGTTGCTGAATCACTAAGAATGATCTGAACGTAACTTTCTCAAAGCAGGTCCATAGGGAACGCAAGGAAGTCTCGATAGCATTTGGAGAAGAGCTTCTGAGTGCGGCCGGTGCATTTGGTCAGAACACAGGCAAGAAGTCATCGTCAGGAGGTATAGAGACGGAGGACTCCGCCGGGAATCTTCTCCATCTGTGTTATGGACAAAGAAACACAGGCCCCGAGCATTGCTGCAGCACCTCTGTGGTCCCAGACGTGACTTCAGGGCACAACTCCTGACTCCTACTCCAGAGCTCGGGCTCCTTCTGACCTGGGAAATGTGATGCATATGCAGTGAGCTGCCCGGTCTGACCCTGCTGGAGGGGGGCATTTTGTAGACTCCTCCATATCTTCTAATCCAACTTCCAAGTACCCTCCACTCTCTGACAGCCGTCTGTACTCAGGTGTGATGACTGGGTCTCTGAGGCTTCTCTGAGGAGGACTTAGAATAAACCAACTCAGAAGTGACCAGATTGTGATGGGGAAGACCCTCTGGGATTCCTCTAAATCACACAGAGCAAAGCATTTCTTTTCTTTTCTTTCTTTCTTTCTTTTTTGGCAGTTTTTGGCCAGGGCTGGGTTTGAACCCCCCCACCCCCAGCATTTGGGGCCAGTGCCCTACTCCTTCGAGCCACAGGTGCCACCTCCAAGAGCAAAGCATTCCTTGTGGTGACTCCACCTGTCCTTTACCTAACTTTCTCCAAGTGATAAAAGGGGGGAGGGTTGCTCGTGCGGCTGCAGCGCCTCGTTCCTGGTAACAAGTTTCAGTGATGCTGGATGCCTCTGTGACCACCTGTCCTTTAAGGGTTCCCAACCAGGGTCTTGCTCCAGCCTACAGATCCTCACTGTGCCCCTCTTCTGTTTGATGGGGAGACAACTTTCGACCTAATAAATGTCTGTCCTCTTCAGCCAGCTTCTTCTTCATGCCCCCTCTTACCTGGGGTGGGGTTTGGGGTCTGTCTTCTTGGTGGGGACGCAGAGCAGAGATGAGGATTGGCATGAGCAGGCAGGAGAGTGAGGGCCTGGTGCCTGGAAACGACTCAGCATCTTGCCCTTGTTACTAATAATCCTCCCAAAATCACCGAATGGTTTCTAGGCATTAAAGTTATCGTTTGCCATAAACCCCTTGTCTGTTTTCTGGAGAGTTTAATATATCGCAGGAAGTTTCACCCATAAAAGGTGATGGCTGCGCTCCTGCGAGTGAGCGGGGCATCTGTAACTTATGACCTTCATAAATGTGAGTGGGTCTCGCGAGCAGGTCCATCAGTCTTTGGAGTAATTCTGCTTCGTAGTGAAATATTTTACTGTGCGTACTGCTGTCAGCATTTGCCTCAGTGGTGGGGAGCCTTCCCCTTCTTTCCGCCTGTGCTCCTCGCTCTTGCTCTATTTTCAATTA
This sequence comes from Galagoides demidoff, assembly GCA_963574575.1. NCBI lineage: Eukaryota > Metazoa > Chordata > Mammalia > Primates > Galagidae > Galagoides > Galagoides demidoff. The sequence goes on along the minus strand of CAUYQV010027215.1, from coordinate 3,331 downwards.
CCTCACTTCCAGACTCCAGTCTGAGACGTAGAGAATCATCTTTGCTTTTTTAGGGTTGCAGCCCAGCTCAATCTGGGGGCTTGCTAGACTTGGAAAGCGGCAGAGTCAATGTAGCATTATTTATCACGGTGGCATTTTGGGTACTTTTTTTCTTGCAGAACTAGAGGAAGTCTGCCAAGAAAGCCATCACTTTAAACAGAGTCCTTCATTATCAGATGGGACTGTGTGCTGCAAGACTCTTCACAAGCTGCAGAGTCTTCTAGAAGCAGGAGATGTTTTTGTTTCACTGATGTAGCATAGCAGTTAACATTCTGCTTTATAATCCTGGACACCAAAATAGGCTTTCTCAGAGTCACAGACTTGACATTGGCCCACAAAACAAACAAACACTTTCCAGGCATTTTGCAGCAGTAGAGAGACTCTACTCCTTGTCAGCAAGTTCAAGTCTCAGCTCAACCACCTGCCTCCTGTGTGATATCAGGCAAACCACTCACCTTCTCTGTGTCTCAATTTCCAAAGATGGCGTATGCCATCTCCACTTCAATGCTATTTTAAAAAGCAAATTAGATACTTTATAAACAGTAAAAATCATTAAAAGTGCCGTGTGATAATGTTTTTACAATAAGGAATAATAGAGGCATAAAGATGTAAAGGAAATGAAACCAAGTGGAAAATGAGTGAGTTAATAAAAAGGATTCAAGAAAAGCAGCAGCTGGCTATGGTAAGTGGGATATGTGACTCTCACAATCAGGGGCTGCTGCTGTGTGGGAGGCGGGGTGTGCTGGGAGCTGCAAGTTGGTGTGTGACCACACTCACCACACTCATGGGGTCTCGGTGAGGAGGGACAGGTAGCAGGGGGATAGTTTATCAGCCGGGTACCTGCTGCTTCCAGAAATTGTCCATAGTCTGGTCTCAGGGCAATTCTGCTCATTTTCAATTCAACAGGTATTTGTTGAACGCTTAATGTCTGCCAGGTACTGCTATAGACTTTTGAGATATATCAGTGAAAAAAAGATCTCTGCCTTTGAGGAGCTTACAGTTTACAGGAGGAAGTAGTCTGTTGCATGTCTGTCCATCTGGTATAACAAGTTCCTTGAACACAGGATGGGGCCAGGAACAACAGAGGCATTGCCGGCCATTGGTTCTCCTGTCCTCCCAGCAGACACTGGGGGAGGTTTAAAGAAACAGAGACTGGGTCACTGATTAGAGCTCCTCAGACTCCATGGGGCTCTGCAAGTCCACCTCCTTCCCTCCCTACCCTCCTTCCTTCCTTTCTTCTCTCCTTCCTTCCATCCATGCTTCCTTTCTACTTCCCTCTGTTCCTTCTTCCCTCCCTCCATCCTTCCCTTCCTTCCTTCCATCTATCTTTCCTCCCTTCCCTCCATCAGGGATGTCATCCTTCTGTCATGCCATGTTCTAAAACAGACATTCCACCAGTCGCTAATGAGGCTGAACTCGGAATTCACTTTCAAATCTGCTTCTGAAAATATTTAACAAATTTCTAGGAAGGAAGGGAGAGAAAAGAAGAAGGAAGGTGGGGGGTCATTGCCCATGGACCCCAACCGGGTTGAGAGCCAACAGGGAAAACAAAGCTGAGGAAAATAATGAAAATCTACCCTGGTTTAAGACGTGGAGTCTGAGAACCCAGAGAAGGAGGACATTATCTCTCGCCGAGTGGCAGACTGGGACAGTGCAGCAATTCTCTGGCTTCTTCAGAAGACTTTTATTGATTTCTAACAAAAGTATACATGCAAAATGCAAAAATGCCAAAAGATAGGGTTAAAGAATCCCAAGTCCCCAGGAAGATTGGATAGAGAGAGAGGCTGGGTACAAAGGTAGGGGGTTGCTAACAAATGGCCATAGTACATTCAGAAAGGGGGAGGGAAAAACCACTTCTATCCCTGAAGGGGAAGTAAGCCAGGTTCCCCCAATCTAACTGCTGATCAGGAGTCCAAAGGATTCAGCTCTGTTTCAGTCCTGCCCCACCAGTTGACTCTCAGCGCACAGGGATAGCGTGGTCTGTGAGGCACCTCCAAGCTCTTTTTAACTTCATGGTCTTAATGAGCCCCTGGGGATCTTCAAGCTTTCCCCTGGATACCCCTGGATTGAGATGGGGCAACCCATTGAGAAGTCAGCCTATCTACCTCCCACAGGAAGGCCCAAGAATAACTAGACCACCAGCAGCAGCATCTTCTGGAAACTTACTATTAATAAAAATGCAGGCCAGGTGTAGTGGCTAACCGCTGTAATCCTAGCACTCTGGGGGGCCGAGGTGGGTGGACTGTCAGAGCTCACGGGTTCGAGATCAGCCTGAGCCAGAGCAAGACCCTGTCTTAAAAGAGAGCCCAGGCAGTGTGGCAGGCACGTGTAATCCCAACTACTTGGGAGGCTGAGGCAAGAGAATCACTTGAGTCCTAGAGTTTGAGTTTGCTGTGAGCTATGACACCATGGCACTCAACTGAGGCTGACAAAGTGAGACTGTCTCAAAAAAATGCGAATTAAAAAGCCCCACCACTGACCCACTGAGTCAGAATCTCCTGGAAATCTGTGTTTTAATGAGCTTTCTAGGTGATTCATGTACTAAACTTTGAGAACCACTGCTCCAAGCTGCCAGTTAAAGCTCTCTTCCTCCTTGGACCAGTTGGCCAGGTAGGACAGAATTTCTAATGATAGTTCAGAGTTGCAAGAAGGAAAGCAAAACACAAGAGACCTCTAAGGCTTAGGCAGGGAACTGGCATCTGATATGCTATTTCCCACATTCATTACCAAAGCAAGTCATATGGCCAGGGTTAGGGATCCAGAAAAGTATGAAGGAGTAGGACACAGCATTCAATTTAGCCTAGAACTTAAAAGATTAATGCCATTTTATGGTTTATAATGCTCAGCCACATACATTATTATTATGTAATTCTCATAAAAACACTGTGAAGTGAGAGGAAAATTCACTGAACAGGTGGGAAAAAAGGAGATTCTTGGATATTGAGGTCAAGGTCATATAACTAAGACCACCCAGGTGTCCCATCTCCATGTTTGAACTATTTCCATTGCATCAAACTTCTAGCTCATGGATTTATAAGGCTCCTGGATCTCATTCATGATCAGAAAACATCTCCAGGCTTGACGCCTGTGGCTCAATCGGCTAAGGTGCCAGCTACGTACACCTAAGGTGGTGGGTTCGAATCCCCAGCCAGGGCCCGCCAAACAACAATGATGGCTGCAACCAAAAAATGGCCGGGCATTGTGGCGGGCACCTGTGGTCCCAGCTACTTGGGAGGCGGAGGCAGGAGACTTGCTTGAGCCCAGGAGTTGGAGGTTGCTATCAGCTGTGATG
>CAUYQV010027214.1:0-18720 GCA_963574575.1 Galagoides demidoff | reverse complement strand
GAAGGCTTACTAGCATAGGCTGTATTTGTAGGGTGTTAAAGCACCAAAGCAAAGAATACCTGTAGGACAACCAATCATGTCTGAAGCTCCACGTGAAAGGATACAGTAGTTGGTGTCAGGTGCAAAATCTCTAAAGCAGCTCATGCAGGGCCTCGAGGAAGCCCTACCTAGAAAAAATATGCAGCAGCACTGGAGGGGGACTAGCTGTAGGACACCAGAGCACCTCTCCAAGAAACGACTCTGACCCTGCAGAGGCCACCGCATGGGAAGCCATCAGGAAAGGACACGGCCATTCCAAGCCAGGGTGATTTCAGAAATGCCTTGCACCGTGGGGCCCAGCATATGAATATTTTTGTAGATGACCTCTGAGTCTCCAGTCCCTCTTCCCATTCCCCAACTTCAGAAAACATAGACCTAGAAACAGGAGTGGGAGAATCTGCCATGTTTCACCCTCTCCCCTCCTGTTTTAAACCGGGCAAGTCTGTTTTGATCCCTAAAAGTGACCAGAAAGTTATAGAATCTGTCCAAGAAGCCATCAAAGAAAATAAGAGAGGTTTAAGATAGCATAGTTAGAGACGATCATTAGAAGAAATGAAACTGCTGAGGTCAGTAACGCTCTGCCTTATAAATACTCCTGAATTGATCATAATCCTGTTCTCAGAAGAGATCATTGAGGTTGAAATGCTACACACACTGAAGACTACTCGTTAAACCGAGACCTGAAAAACTTCCTTGTTGACTATTCTCAATTTGTGTTGGCTATTCAACATCTAGGAATTCCCTGTTTAAATACAATTTAAAAATCTCTATTTAACAAACATATATTGACTGCTTATTATTAGGCATGTACTTTATATGTACAGTATAAATATGAAGAAGGCATGTTGTGTGTATTTCTAAATAGCTAAAAGAAGTACTATACCAGAGGGTGGATAGCAGTGTGGTGATAGCTTCTGGGAGGAAGCAGTTAACCTCCTTATAAATCGGCAGAGTCTTCACAGAAAGTATGACATTAGTTCTGGTTCTTGGAGGAGATGCAGATTAAGCCTATTGAATCCATGTCATCCTTTAATAACTTTGCTCAGGTTAGTTTATCAGGTTGTTTTTCCATCTGGCTATTAGATGAGACCAGAGCAGGAAAGTTCTGATAAAGGGAAGGAGAAGTGCCAGAGAGAGAACGTCTTGCAAGGAAAGAGGCCTGGCCGGCCGGGCTCTCTGAGAGCCCTAAGGGGAGGTATCGGGCATGGAGGGAAGAGAAGAGCAGTCAGGAGTGGGGCGAATCAAAATTGTGACCCAGATATTTTACAGGCATTTTCCCTGGCTCTGTGAATATATTTCAGGGATCATGTTATCATCACATTTCATTTAGCAGGCAGGATTGATCGGACAGACAGGGCAGTCAATGAGTCTTGAGACTTAATAATTTGAGGCAATGTGTACAAATGTGTACAGCTATAGATCAATAAAACAGGGCTGATTGAGCTACTAAGGCCAGCCTTGACATGAGTAAATTGAGCAAATACAGAAGTGAAGTTCACATATGCAAAAGTCCTCTTCATTCTTGTAGCTCTCTGAGGCTTGGTGATCTATTTTTTTATTTTTAAAAGTTCCAGTTATGATAGTTGATATCAAAGTTTTGATAGTTGTGTGCTTTGGAGAGGTCTCTGAGAGATCCTTCTTTTTTTTCCTTTTTAATAATCCTAAGACTATAAGATTGGACTAAATTACCACTGCAATCCTTTCCAAAACTATCTGTAATTTGTGACTATTGGAATGTACTTCAATCTGTGCTGATGATGCCGTGGTCTCAGATTCAGAGCACTTAGATGAAATTCGGTCATTTAAAAACTATTTGGTAAGTGTCTATCAAGAGGATTGCCAGATAAAATTAGAACACTTAGTTAAATGTGAATTTCAGGTAAGGAATGGAGATTTTTTTTAATAGAAATATGTTCCATGTAATATTTGGTATGAAAAATAAAATTATATACTTTAAAGTTATTTTTCTCCCTTTGAAATTCAAATTTGACTATCTATGCTTTTAAATATATATTTTTTTAAATCTAGCATCTTCACTTCTGGGTTAATGTCTAATACAGAAGGTAGGCTCTGTGGACGATAAAACTTAGATCTTGCCCTCAGGTCTAGAGGGCGAAATGAGATTCAAATATGAATAACAATACTACAAACTGAAAAGTGGTCAGTTCACTAGAAATACACTAGGAGAGTACTATAAAGTCACGGAAGAGAGAAATTACTTTCAGCCACAAACAAGGGAAGCATCAGAACTGGGCTTCAGTGGCAGCAGGATTAAGGTAGGTGAGTGTGGTGAGGGAGGGAGGAAGGGGATGCCTAGGAGAGTGAACGAATGGCTTCCGTGAAGGCCTGGAGGTGGGACAGCACGGAGGAAGAGAGGACAGCCAGGCATTTGGTTTGCCCGTGGTCAGGGTGGTGAAGGGAAATAATAGTAGAAGAGATTGGAAAAGTAAGGCAGGGCCATCCCAGGGCAGCCTGGCCAGAGACCTCACCAGGGATGGAGGCTGGAAGTCCGAGTAGGCTAAGGAATTTGACTTAATGCTTGATTCAGGGTGACACTGCACACCACGAGCAACCTGGGAGAGGGTAAAGGATCATTTCAAACTGCTGGGCATGCTGCCTCATACCTGTAACCTCAGTATGTTGGGAGGCCAAGTCAAGAAGGTCACTTGAGACCAGAAGTTCAAGACCAGACTGGGTAACTAGTGAGACCTCATCTGTACAAAAAAAAAAAAAAGCATTATAAAAATTAGCTGGGTATGGTGACACATGCTAGAATGAGATCCCTGTCTCTTAAAAAGAAATCATCCCAAACTAATGCCATCTAGGAAAACCTTGGGCCATTAGTGTTGTCTTTAACACATATCTTAAGGAATGTATTAGATAGAGAGGAAATTTGATAAAGTGGAAAAATCATGCATAAGTTTAGGTGTGAAATATTCTTTTTTTTTTTTTTGAGACAGAGTCTCACTTTATTGCCCCTGGTAGAGTGCAGTGGCATCATAGCTCACAGCAACCTCAAACTCTGGGGCTCAAGCGAGTCTCTTGCCTTAGCCTCCCAAGTAGCTGGGACTGTAGGTGCCTACCACAATACCCAGCTATTTTTTAACAGATGGGGTCTCACTCTTGCCCAGGCTGGTCTTGAACTCCTGAGCTCAAGCAATCCACCCACTTTGACCTCCCAGAGTGCTAGGATTATGGTATAAAAAGTTTTTTTATTTCAAATCCACAATCTCCCTCTGTATGATATTAAGTTATTTCCTGTTCCTGAAATTCATATTGCTTATATACAAGGTGGCCATAAAGTTTTAAATAGTTATAAATATTTAAATTGCACAGGAACTTTATGGCTTCCCTGTATAAAAAAGACTAACAATGTTCTTGTTTTGCTTGGAAATTATAAATAAGTAGCACCATGCACCAGGCACACAGTAGGAGTACACTAAATGCTAATTACTACAAATTGTTTACTTACTACGTATTCCCCTCTAGTCTCCAGAATCTTTTTTTTTATTTTTAGAGACAGGGTCTCATTCTATCCCCCAGGTTAGAGTGTAGGGGCATGATCACAGCTAACTGTAACCTGCAACTCCGAGGCTCAAACAATCCTCCTATCTCAGCCTCCTTAGTAGCTAGGACTACAGGGACATATCACCACACCCAGGGTCTTACTCTGTTGTCCAAGCTAGTCTCAAACTTCTGGCCTTAAAGGATCCTCCCTCCTCAGACTCCCAAAGTGCTGTGATTACAGATATGAGCCACTATGGTCGGCCAGAAAACTTTATTTCATAATGTTCGTTTTATCAGAAGTTCTTTTATAACTATACGTGTATATATATATATTTGAGCCTCTGTAAGTTGACCACCCCAGGGACAAACAGGTTAACATATGGAGATGGTCAACATAAGGACCTAGGCCTACTATACTGACACATGCATGTGGTACACATCCAGTCAATGAAAATTAGGTCAACTTAAGAGGTTGGTAAATGTAGGGAGATGATCAACGCTGGAGGTTCTACCATGTTCATTTTTCTCTTTTTTTTTTTTTTTTTGAGACAGAGCCTCAAGCTATCTCCCTGGGTAGAGTGCTATGGCTTCACAGCTCACAGCAACCTCCAACTCCTGGGCTCAAGCGAGTCTCCTGCCTCCGCCTCCCAAGTAGCTGGGACCACAGGTGCCCGCCACACGCCTAGCTATTTTTTGGTTGCAGCCATCATTGTTGTTTGGCGGGTCCGGGCTGGATTCGAACCCACCACCTTAGGTCTATGTGGCTGGTGCCTTAGCCACTTGAGCCACAGGCGCCGAGCCCATTTTTCTCTTTATAAAGAAATAAATCCTTTTAAATATAAAGAACAGCATACCTACTTGGACTGAAAAAAGAAACTGCAAAAACCAAGAGCTAAGATTTAGAAACTGAATCCCTCAAAACCAAAAAAAGCTGTATTTTCTTCCTAACTTAAAGGTCACATGGTTAGACTGGGCAACCTGGGAAGAGCTTGGGAGTCTTCGCGTAGTTCGGAATTGAAAGCAGACCTTTCTACCTAATAATCTACTTGCCCAAACAGTGTAAAAGTTAGATCACTGGGTAAGTAAGCCAGGCAGTCTCATGGATATTGTGTACTTAATGGAAGAGTGGAGAACTTAGGCTCCTGCCTGTGAAAGCTGGAATGAAGGGGAGAATGGAGCAGTAATATAATAGTTGATTATTTATAAAGATTCGTTCTGGATAATTCCTCTTGTTTCTGATTTTTTTTTTCTTCTGGGATTCTATTGCAGTTGTCTCTTTGTTTATTAAAATAGGCTGCAATGATTGCTGATACATTTGTTCCCTGAGAATAGCACCTACAAGAACAGGTATCCAGAGTGTATCGTGTTCTTTCAAAGTCTGAAATAAGCAACATTGCTGAGATTGTGAATTGTGTGTGTACAGATGACGCCTCCCTCCCTGTTTTGGCAGGTTTCTGTCAACAATGAATCATCACCAGTGTGTGCCTTTATTCCTTTTTTTCCTCAACTTTCTTGCTGAATCCATTGTTCAGTATCTGAAATAGATTTGCAGCTAAAGAAAATGTACCTATCCCCTAGTCTTTCCCTGCCAGGGCTGTAGTTTCTGTTCAAGTTTATTCCAGTGTACAACACAAAGAGAGCTGTGTCTTAGGTTTATTCTCTGACTCTGTATTCAGGGTCAAGAAATTGGGCAAGTGCACAGCTGTGACACAGTAGGAATCCTACAGGCTTTAAGCAAATGTACATGATTTTGACAGTCCCAGAAGACTGGCACTTGAGCAATTTCCTTGGGTAAGATTTCTGGCAGTGCTTCTTTCTTTGTTTTTATTAATGTTCTGGATTCATGTTTGTGAGGCTCTCAAATTTATTTCCAATTAGATAAAGGTGACCTTCCCCTTCTCTAAGCTGAATCTCCCATGAGACTCATGAATCCTGCCGTGACCAATCACAGCTGTCACTTGTTAACTACTGGAGCACCTTCAAGTCTTAAATAGCTGCTAGAAAATCAAGGCCTCAACATGCAGGAAGGACAGAGTGGTCAGGCACATCACACATTTTTATCAAATGATTTGCTTCAGGACTTGAGACCTGATCAGTGCTGAGCATTGAGAGATATTTGGAATTTAAAGTCAGATAGAGAAGGCTGAGCATGGCAGCTCATACCTGTAATCCTACCGCTCTGGGAGGCCAAGGCAGTAGATTGCTTGAGCTTAGGAGTTTGAGACAAGCTTGAACAAGAGGGAGACCCCATCTCTAAAAATAGCTGGGTATTGTGGTAGGTGCCTGTAGTCCCAGCTACTTGGGAGACCGAGGCAAGAGGATCACTTGACCTTCCCAAGAGGCAAGAGGATCACTTGAGCCCAAGAGTCTGAGGTTGCTGTGAGCTATGACACCACAGCACTCTGCAGAGGGTGACAAAGTAAGACTGTCTCAAAAAACAGAACAAAACAAAAAAACATGAATGTCTAGGGCTGAATGTCTGGGAACAATGAGATGATTAGGCTGTTTTAGAACCCGGCTCTCTTTTGTTTGGGTGGCCTCTACCTGCAAGAGGACACTCTCCCATTCAGGTGAGTCTGAGGTGAGAGCCACAGAGACCATTGTCCTCCATCCCTTCTTTTCTCCAAGCCTTAGAGAACCATATGATCTGCCAATCTCAATCACACTTCAGGCATGAGATATCAGAATAATCCCATATTTTCTGCTCCTCCTTCTGTCTTTCTAGAAAAAGAGGAATTTTACTGCTTACCTTGAGAAACAAGTTAAACACAATCACTATAAATGGTAGATGATGCTAGTATTGAAAGCTGTAAAGTTGAAAGTCAGACTAATATTCTGGATTAACGTGCTCTTTTTAAGAGAAAACATACGATTTATTTTAGGGAGGTTTATTTCTGCCACTTCCTCAGAATATTCCAAAAATAATGACAGAATACAATTTTAACTTAAAACACTGGGGGGCACCACTGGTGAAAGCAAACTATATTTCTTATCTTTCAGTTAGGAAAGGACAATATCTCCTCAATCAAAATGATAGAGTAGTGATTTCTTCTCAGAAGTTGTGTAACTGGCCACAAGAATACAGACTGTTATTTCTCCTAATTTTTCATCCTAGTGACTCAAAGACAATTTCCCTCCAGGAGAAAATACCCTTTGTTTATTTTCCAGTTACCCTCAATGCAGAACAGGACCTTACATACGTAATCTGCTTCTGGCTTTTCAAAGCATTTTCGCACAGTTCTCAATGGTTTATTATAGTAACAACCCCGTATTGGTGTTTGTAGACTCATTTCAGAAAAGAGACAACTGAGATACACAGAGATTAAGGGACCTCCTTAGCCTGTGGCAGCAGAACTGAGGCAAAACCAAAATCTCTGCTGCAGATCCCCCCTATGTTCCTTCTGTGCCCTCTTTTAGTTCATTATTGCTCTTTTATGGCCCGGCAGAAGCCCTACAAATTTGGAAAAGATACGCAAGGAGTAGCGAGGCATTAAGGTGCCATTCCTCAACTTGCTTTCCCACAGCCTTTTCCTCCAAGTACATAAAATCTATGGCAATAAACAAAAGAAGACCAGCATTTTAAACACTTAACTGTTGGGCCGAGACTGGTGGCTCATGCCTACGTCAGCACTTTGGGAGTCTGAAGTAAGAAGATCACTTGAGGCCAGGAATTTGAGGTTACAGGGAGCTGGACAGCAAACAGCCTAGAAAGCAAACAGAGTAAGACCCTTTCTCTTAAAAAACAAAACCAAAAAGCACTGAATTGATGCTCAGATTTATTTCTACTACACTTGTACAACTGCACTATCAAATTAGATTTTATGCTTCAAAGGTCTATACCAGTCAGATCCTTTATTTATCCTTCCTATGCCTCCCCAAATGTGTCACGTTGGTATGTTAATAACTTTAAACAGAAGACACTTGGGAAACATCAAATAAACGGAAGGGCTCTCTAGGAACTGTGAACTCTGTGATGTGCCTAAAGGCAGCTCTTCCAAAAAGAAGACAGTTGTCATGGATCTCTTCTGTGAACCTCATCAATGAGGGAAGATTAACTCACAGGAGAAGTGATACTGTACCCAGATAGACTTTGTCACAGACTTTACTATTTCTTCTTCCTTTTATGTTTTTATTTATTTTTTTTTTTTTTGAGACAAGGTCTCATTCTGTTGCCTAAACTTCATAGTTCACTGAAGCCTCAAACTCCTGGGTTCAAGGGACTCTGCCATCTCAGTCTTCCAAAGTGTTGGGATTACGGGCTACCTATTTTGATGAGTTCCTCCATCAAAGGCAACTTTTATTACCTGAGGGACTTTACTTACATAACAAGACCACCTTAGTTCACTGTGTATTTCCTCCACTTGCCCTCCCACAACTTCTATCACCATCACTGCCAGAAGGCTCAAGCCTCTATTCTGAGCTGGAAAATATTCTTCTTACTTAGTAAAGTATCCCAAGAATGGAAGAAAAAGTATCCAATGTACTCATCTCTACTATGAAACTAATTTATAGCTTCCATAGGAAAGAAATAACCAATTTTAGCCTAGGAATATGGGGAGAGGGGAGAAGGAGGGGAGGGGATGGGAGAGGGTGGGTGGAGGGAGTGTGATTGCTGGGATCACGCCTATGATTCATCCTATAAGGGTGCATGTGAATCTCTCTAATTGTAGAATGTAAATGTCTTAACACAATAACTAAGAAAAAGACATGAAGGCTATGTTAACCAGTTGGATGAAAGTATTTCAAATTGTATACAGAAACAGTACACTGTACACCATGATAGTATTAATGTGCACTGCTGTGATTTAATAAAAAAAATTATTTAATTAAAGGACTGGTGTGAGTTTTAAAATATGATTTGGAGGTGGTAGTTGTTATGACAGAATTATAATTTAAAGCATCTACATGATCAAAATGTTATCTTTATTGTCTGCAGTGTTTCTGTTGCGAATTTCTTGCCTTTGGCCTTTACCACTAGATGTAGTAGTTCTGGATTAAACTCTTGTCTTCTATCCTTTCACATGTCAATTCACAACCCCTAACTGCCATCTGGGAAGTTCTAATTGTGTGTACAGTATTTGTTTTCTAGGGCTACTGTTGCAAAGTAACCACAGACTGGGCGGCTTATAAAACGGACATTTATTTTCTACAATTTTAGAGGCTGCCAGTCTGAAATCCAGGTGGCACCCGTGTTGGCTTCTTCTGAAACCTCTCACTGTAGCTTGCAAATACCATCTTTCCCTGGGTCTCCAGGTTGTTTATCTGTGTGCTAATCTCCTCATCTGATAAGGGCACCAGTCACATTGGATTAGGGCCACTCCAATGACCAAGTTTTAACTTCCTCATCTCTTAAAATGCCTTGTCTCCAAATATAGCCACATTCTGAGATCCTAGAGATTAGAGATTCAACATGTGAAATGCGATGATGACAGTTGAGCCCATAACACTGCATATCCATTCCACAGATCAAATTTAAGTGACCCCCCAAGCTCCTCTCCCAAATCTCTCCCTTCCCTAATAACAGCATTCATCAAAGTCCTTGTCCCAGATTTTAAAAAACTTCTGATAATCTTTGATGTACTTCCTCTTACATGCTATGTCTAACCACATGCAATGGATTCTTGATTCTGTTGCTGTCATGCTTCTTGCTGTTTTCACTTCATCTTCAGGGCAACATCCACTCAAGTCATGGAAGACTGCCTCAGTGTTCTGGTAGCTGGCTGTGCTCAGTACCTCTTACCCAGTGCAATCTGTACACTCCTTCTCAGCTGTGAATCTTAAACCACCATCCCTTCACCAGATACCTCCGAGTTGGGAATATATCCTAGGGATGAGGAACTCTGCCCAGTCACTCCCTTTCATTCTGCCTAACACTTTCCCACCATCAGCACTGGGGAGGCACAGCCATGGATTAGGAGCAGAAGTGGGCAAGATAATAGCTTTCCTGGAAAGCTATTACCCCTGTCATCACTTCCTCCAGTGCCTTCTGCCCTATTGCCTAGCAAGTGGCAGCTATACTTTCACTGATGTAAGGAACAGAGGGTTTGATCATCACAGGGCAATTAGGAAATAGATGAGTAGAAGATGCAATATATAAATGTTTGCATAAGTGTAGGGCACAAATAGGAAGGGAAATAGGGCATGGATTTGACTAGAGAGAGAATAAGACTTTTACTTCTCACTTGCTATGGTTTAAGTATAGGGTTTTGATGAACTTTTTTTTTTTTCCTTTTTAAATTTCAGCATTTCTAGGAGAATATCATCAAAGTATGGTGTCAATGTATAATGTGAAAATCATAGAGTGTTATCATAATCAAAAGAATTAAAGTCAACAATCACAGACTTGGGAGATCAGCTCACCCGCTTTGAAATACTCCATTTAGCTGTTTCTCTTTATGCAAATCACTTAAATCCTTGGAGGCCCAGTTTCTTCTTTGAGATGAGGATAATGCTACCACAATTTCACAGTTCTTTTAAAATTAGAGAATACATATTTTTAAATAGCCTGTGCAGAGTAGAGCAGGAGCTTACCAAATGGTAGATAATAAAATGAAGAATTCAGAATGGTAGAAGTAATGTAGGAATTGCACCTGTGCCCATTGTTGCTGCACTCCCCACGTCTCTGCCTGCCAACTTCTGAGTCTAGGAAGGTTTTTGTTTTCTGAGTAGTAACCTCTGCAGGGAATCTGAATCCCAGGAATGTGGTGGCATTTTTATTTTTACAAATATATTTATCAGCTATGTGCATAGCTGTGAAAACAAAGTGAAGAGGAAAGGGAGAAATGTCCTTTAAAGGACAGTGTCCCTCGGGAAAATGACAAGCTCATGCTTGGTAAATAAATTATGTTTATATATTTGTATGTTCATGTCAGTTTTGTTACTATTCTCAAGCTGACACTGGGGGGTTCACAGCTTTCATTTTCTTATAGTCACTTTATATATATAAAAGTATAAAACCCAGGAAAAAGATAATCTCCCAAGTGGGGTTCTGAACAGTATTCCAAAGGTAAAAAAAGCAAGCAAGCTTTTTAATGCTTTCTTTAGCTCTTTTTAAGGGAAAATAAACTTAGAAAATGAATTAGAAGTCCTTTAAAATAGATAGATAAAATTTAATTAAAATTTATTTTTATTCTCTTGAAGATGTTTCATCCTTAGAAAAGAACTAAACTAGAAAGCTATATAAATAGAAAAGCAATTTTTATGTTACATAAATTCCTGAGTTGGGAAAACAGATACACATATGTGTATACAATGGAAGACTTCATAAATCATTTAAGAACAAAAAAGAATGGAAATTCTATTTTTATCCTTACCTTAGCTATTTTTACATTTTCTGTATCACAGCTCATGGGGGAGAGGTGAGGTCAACTACATAATAATAAATTATCCCCCAAATTAAAAATCACATTCCCTATAATATGTCAATATATTTAGACATATTTTAATATAACCATATGAGAAAATTATGAATCATAGCATTGTTTTTCTAATTTGCTTTTCCAGATCTGCTCCCCACCATTCTCTGTCTTGACCTATCAGTGTTCTGAGAGGCTGAGCCTCTGAACTGCACAGGGGGCTTTTATTTTCCTTTAGCTTCTATTTGGATCAGGGTCAGAGACACAGGGAGAAGATTGAAAGGCAAAAATAAATAAAATAAACAAATAAACAAACTAATAAAAAAAATTTGAGTACTAAGTCCTTGGTTTCCTTCAGGCCAAGTCATAGGTAGTGGCCTATATTTTTCCAGTAAAGGCCAAAGCTCTGTCATGCAGTTCTTTTTCATGAGGCTGCATCCAGCAACAGAGTAACCCGTCAGGTGGACAAGCAAACAGCTCCCACTGCAGAACACGGCGCTGGTGCTGTGATGGTTTCCTACAACCTGGTGTTTCTTTGGCAAAATGTCCCTTTGATATTTAAAGATAACAATAATCCTTTCAAATTTAGGTATGTACTACCCATCTGTCTAAACTCTGGCATAATTTATAACAGCAAAATTTTGGGCATGAGTTAAAATGTTAGATACGAATAGATAAAATATGGCAAATCACGTGAATAATATACAACCAGGGATTACTCTATAGCATGCAAATGAGTAAAGTCGATGATCCATGGTCAACATGGATGACTCACAGCCTCGTAATGTTGAAGATGCAGAGCGTTGCACATAACATGATTTTATTTACATAAATTGACTAAACACAAGAAAATGGATATCAGACAGCGTCTGTGTACATGTATGTACACATGAAGGGTGACTTGGAAGAACTCACATCAACTCATGAAAGTAGATGACTTGTAGGGAGAATTTCAGCAGGTTGATTAAAAATGTGTGTCAATTATTGAAAAAGGAAAAATATAAATATGGGGAAGCTATAAAATAACATTTTTTTATTCTTGTGGTAGGAAATGAGTGTTTCTTACATTATTCTCAATACTTAAAAGTTCTCAAAAATAATTTGTCTGAGTATCATTGTGATAAAAATACATAAGCTGCTCAAAAGTATATAACTTATTTCTATTATTACTCTAATTTTTTTATTAAATCATCACTGTGTACATTAATGCAATCATGGGGTACAATGTACTGGTTATATATACCATTTGAAATATTTTTTTTTTATTAAATCATAGCTGTGTACATTAATGCAGTCATGAGGTGCAGTGTGCTGGTTCTATATACAATCTGAGATATTTTCATCAAACTGGTCAACATAGCCTTCACGGCGTTTTCTTGGTTTTTGTGTTCACACATTTATACTCTACACTTAGTAAATTTCACACGTACCCTAGTAAAATGCACCGTAGGTGTGTTTCCACCAATTACCCTCCCTCCACCCTTCCCCCTCCCCTCCCCTCTCTCTCCAAATTAACTCTTATATCAGTCTTATCTCTGAATTTCCTAACTCCATGGCTGTCCTTATTATTAATTGTGTATGTATATTTCTTCTACATATGCAATTACTTAAGTATTTATTATTCATGGACCTCATTTGATAATCACGGCTCTGGTTCTTATCTTCTACCACCCTGGGCCAGCCTTTCTGCATTTCCTCTCCTTGCCTTAGCCTTCAAGTTACGAGTTAAAATGCATTTTGTGGATCATTTTATCTTTTTATTTGCAGTCCTGTGCCACATACATTTCAGTCAATGACAGACTGCATATATGACAGAAGTCCTTTAAGATTATGATGCCCTATTTTTATGGGACCTTTTCTAGGTTCAGATGTGTTTAATTTCACAAGTAAGCTGTGGGACAGCTGCCTACAGACTCAGTAGTGTAGCGTGGTGCCCAGGTCCTTAGCCTGTACCATGTAGCCCATGAGCAGAGTAGGTTATAGTATTTAGGTTTATGTAAGCTTATACTATTATGTTAATACATTGAAAAAATCACCTAAAGAGACATTTCTTAGAACATACCCCCATTATTAAGCAACACACAGTTATATTTTTAAGATGCAGATTTGGCCATGTCTATAAAAACAAAATAATTGCTCTCAAAGATTTCTCCTCTTTTATTGCCTACTTCTATGCTCCTGTAACTGTTTGCATTATCAGACGAGCATCACACTGGTTCTCACCAGTAAGGAAGTGAGAAATACTCCTATATTTCTTAAATTCAAGACTTTAGTGTTTTGTTCCTTTGTTTTGCCTCCCTACCTCACAAAATCTGAGAACATAAAATGAGAATGTCTTCGGTTTTTAAGAAAATGATATAGAATAAGTCAAATTTTTTTCTCTTGCAATCCATAATCTCATTTGAATATAATATTAAATGTGATTTTTTTTTAAAGATTAAGAACATGGCATTGCTTCTCAAAAACCTAGTATCATATCTAGAACATAACAGGGGCTAAATTAATACTGACAAATGAATATAACTTTAATTTAATGAGTTACACCAAAAATTTTAATGGGTGTTAGGGATTAAAATTTAAGTATTTGTAGACATGTATATTATCTTAATCCACATACCCAAACAGAAGAAGATGGAAATTTGTATGTTGGAGTTTCAGCAGGATTGGGCAAATAATGGTTTCAATGGATGCCCCAGATAGTCCCACAGAACCCTCTGTAGCAAGGATGCTTCCTTAGAATTGTTCTCAACTGAGGCAAGGGACTAACGTCTCTGAACTCCTGCATAGGTATGTATATGAGTCATTGAAAGTGCCCTCCTCTACTTTTCTATTCAATTGAGAGCAATTCCCAAAAACACAGAGATCAAGGCAATGAGTGCCTCCATCCTCAAAGGAGATCTGGGTTGCAAACAACAGCATCCACTACATATTTACATGTTAGTGGACCATGTGTCTGTATTTATATCATCTGTATGTGTCTCTCAATAGAGATACAGAAGCTCTACATTTAAAATACCCAGAAGATCTTCTTTTCCAAATGAGAAAGTTATGGAAAATGGATTCGAGTTTTAGTATTTACTTATTCAAATGCTACAATTTGGGTCACTTTCTGTTTTAGACAAAGATACATAGCTGGCCAAAGACCCCAACAGCAACACATTCTCTCTGTATTAAAGTCCTTACATACAAATCGCCTGGTTTATTTCAAATCCAGGCGCAAAAAGTACACAAGTGTTTTTTAAAAAAAATAGTTAATATTTAAAATTGAGCTAGAACAATCATGTTGATGGTTAAACATTCTTTTGAAGCTTATTGAAGGAAACCTGAAATGTAATGAAGAGGGATGTAAAGCAAGGTTGTTCAGTGAGCTTAAAATATGGTGTGGGGATGGTTGGCAAAATGAGGAGAAAGAGATGGTGTGAAGAGTTTGGTTTCAGACAACTTCAAATCTTTTTACAGCAAATGGAGTGTGCAACCTATCAGGATGTAGCCCTTGAACTTAGAGTAATCCAGCTATCTCATATGAGGATGTCTTAAAAATAGATGCATAGAAAAATCTGAATAGAGAGTGATCAGCCCAATACTTGAACAGAGGGACCAGGGACTGCCTGAACAGGCAAGAGTCAACTCTTAGCAATGGTAATAAAGCCACAGGAAAACAACCTGAAAAATTCCGTAATACCTGAATTATTACTAAATGATAGATTAGTTCCAGTCTCTAGACGTGGTTATTGAAAGGAATAAGCTAAAATTCTCACCTCTGCATGGGACTGGGGATGGGAAATTTAAAGGAGGGGCAGGTCCTGGAGGGTGATGGGTGTGGAAATGACAAGCAGGAATGCAGACCGTGATTCTGAAGTTCCTACGGCGTTTTCTGGGAAAGGGCTGCTTGCTATCAGGGAGATTTCTGGAGCCATAGTCAAAGTCCTAGGCGGTTTCAGGATCCATAGTATTTCTGTTAACGTTTCAGCTGGAGAGCAGCACCAAGTCACTATTGAGATGGGGCAGGTGTGACCTCATGGTCAGCTTAGTTGGACGATTTCCCTCAATCGCCTTGTCCCCTGACTTCTCTACCCCAGCTCAATCCTTTAATTAAACGCACAATGACAAGAGCAGCTTACATTGTTTTGTGTACAACTTCAAGTCTTTGAATTATTCCTCCCTTGTCCCAACTCCTTGATTCAGTGGAGAGTTTGCAGTCACCATACCTAGCTCCCCTAAATCTGATGGATGGAGGGGTAGTCATGTGATCTTCTGCTTGTCAATATGATAAATTGGGCCAAATGTGGCACGGAACCCATGTGAGATTATTCAGAATCCTACTTTGAGATTTTCCTATGTGAGGCTGACAGGGAAGAGTTCACTCTACCCAAAAGAATGGGAGAATGCCAGTCTTGTGTGGCCTCTGTTCCCCCTCCCACCCCATGCTAAAAAAATTCCTTTTGATGTGTTTTGTAATAATAAAGGAAGGAACTGACACAGGCAGACAAGACTCAGAGAGCAATTAAGAGTCTTAAGAATACACAAATTTCTCCTCTCTTCCCCAGATGGCTCATTCCACACTGGGCTTCTGTGATTTGGTTACATTAGCCAATAAATTCCCTGCTTTAAAAAAAAAAAATTCTTAAGCCATTCAAGTTAGATAGCTGTCATTTACAATAAAAATATATAAGTATTTTCAAGGCACTATCTTATGTAAAACTCATAAATAATGCCACGGAAGCATTTTAGGAACTGAAACAATGATGCATGTGTGAAATGTCGGTTCCCCAATATAATAATAATGGAGAACCAGAAAAGGTAAGAGTAGGCATGTGTATGTGTTTGTGTGTCTGTGTGTAAATGTGTGTGTATACGAATACTTATATATACCCACATATATAATGGGCATTTAGATATGTGAGGAGGCCATGCCTTGTGGTGATTAAGAGAATGTATTGGTGGCTGTATTATTTGGGATGTAATTCTCCCTTCAGCACTTGTAACTCCAGCAATGTGTTGGTAGGCGTTCACAGGCTGCTCAGCATCTCAGTTCTCATCTCCATCACAAGAGTGATAAATGTACTTATCTAATGGGTTAATGTACATATGCTCTTTAGAACACTAAATAGTACCTATACATTCAACTTAGTCATTTATATACTTATTTAACAAACTGCAATGCATAAAACACAAAGAATAGATACAGATTACAGATAATTATTGTCAGTAACAACAACCCTAATGATAGCTACCATTAGCTGCCTGAGAGACTAGATTATATTCCACAGACTATTAACATGACTAGTATAAATTGTTACTGTGATCCCCACAAACCCCACAAAAAAGTGGTCCTGTGTGTTTCTAAAGTAATTTTTCCATTGACATAATAATTAGAAAAAACATTTTAAAAATATTTCCTGTATTTAAATATTTATATTTCAAAACAATTTTAATTAAGTATTCATTTTTTAACTTAATAACTACAGCTTAAATAAATTTCAGTAATTTTAAAATACAAATAAGATTTTTCAAAATTTTATAGACCTGTGTCTCTCACAAAGCCTCTATATGTGTACACAATTTTACTCTTAAAAACGTTTTGAACTAAAAGTATGAATATTTTTATACATAAAAACATATAGCTTCAACTATAAAGCTTTTTATAAATTCACCAAACACATGCCCATATTTCCATTGAACTTCTAACATCATTTCTGAGAAACAATTCCCCCCAGTATACACAGAGGGGAAATCTTGCCAATGTCTTCCGGAGGCATCAAATCAGAAGTTCTGCGGTGTGGGGACTTTTTCTTCCCCTTCATTCCCAGTTGAGGCATGAACCTCATTTTACTACGACTTCCAGTTGAGAGCTTTGAACATATTTGAGAAAGGAAAAAGGGTAACAATTACCAAAATATTAATTCCTTTTATCTTGCTTCAGAGTGCATTATTTTTGAGACTTGGAAGAGTGAAGGAAGGAAGGATAGGAAGAATTACGTCCGGAAGGAATAGGGCCAGATTCAGTTCTATATTACTCATCACTCTATAACTCATAGGTTTGAAGTGAATCTCATGTCTAATAATTATGTGTGCTATAAATAATCTATTCTTTGCATTTCTAGAATTTCAAATGGGCATAAGTTATATCATTACCATTATAATAATTATATTTTTAAAATTTCCAATCTCAGTTTTCCATCAGTGCTATGAAAAATCTTTTAAAATATGTTAAAATAGTAGAACAAGAAGGCAGTCAAAAATTTCCATTAAAAGTTTGGATTGTTGGTCCATTCAACTGAATTTACTTCAGTATTGTCTTTATTAAACATTCCCTAATAAATACTTGAGTAAAGCACTGTAATTTTTGTACATTACAATGTATACACTCACACAGAACTTCTTCTTAGCTTAGGTAAGATTGTTGTTCTGATATGTTCATTTTTCTGATGCTCGGAGAATAAAGACTGAAGGAACTATACCACAAGTTGTTTTTTAATATGTACTTTCTTTTATCTAACAAACAGATCATCTTGTATCTTCAGCTTCTTACTGTAATCTTTTTTTTTTTTTCTTTTTGAGACGGAGCCTCAAGCTATTCCCCTGGGTAGAGTGCCATGGCGTCATAGCTCACAGCAACCTCCAACTCCTGGGCTCAAGCGAGTCTCCTGCCTCCACCTCCCAAGTACCTGGGACCACAGGCACCCGCCACAACGCCCGGCCATTTTTTGGTTGCAGCCATCATTGTTGTTTGGCGGGCCCAGGCTGGGGATTCGAACCCGCCACCTTAGGTGTACGTGGCTGGTGCCTTAGCCGATTGAGCCACAGGCGCCGAGCCTCTTACTGTCATCTTATTCTTTGGAATTCAAATATATTTCATAATGTTTGTCCCATAAACTTTTTTTTTTGGTCCCTCAAAATGCAACTTAATGTCCTAGAAAATTTGACATCATATAACAAAAGTACAACAAAAAAATTGAGACAACATACATGGGTTTCTGAGATTTTTACCACTCTGGTTTGACATAATGTGAAGTTTGTCTAAGAAAGAATTGGTTAGATGGATAACCTGTTCCTTCCTAGGACTGCTGTCACAGTAAGGGTTAAACAGCAGCAGAACAAAACTTTGCTGAACAAGTCCAACTCACTAGGGCAGTTAATTTGTTTTTGCGGAGTCCATTTCTCAGTATTGATTTTTGATCTGGGCATCCTTTGCCAGGAGCTGGACTTATTTGCAGTTGAGAGCATTGGCTCTGTTTTGTTTATTTTGCTGGGCAGCTCATGTCTATGTACAATCATTGCTTGAAAGAAAAATTGGAAAATCATGTTAAAAGTGAGTGAGGTTGATAGCAAGATGAATTCCTACTATCTGGAGGGATTACAGCTACCTTAATATGCATATGCAATGAATTTAGGATCCCATATTTACTATCTTTTAAATGCAAGAAACTTATTCTACTTAGACACTTTACATGTGTCTTTAGCTAGAGAAGCAAATGTTATGGTAATAGTCTTACTATCCTCTATTAGAGTATTGATTACAAAAGTCAACCAAAATTTGGCATGCAAACGTCAAGGCAATATTAGAATAATATTATGTTAGAATAAACAATGGAGGCTTGGCGCCTGTGGCTCAATCGGCTAAGGCGCCAGCCACGTACACCTAAGGTGGCGGGTTCAAATCCCCAGCCTGGGCCCGCCAAACAACAATGATGGCTGCAACCAAAAAATGGCCGGGCGTTGTGGCGGGTGCCTGTGGTTCCAGCTACTTGGGAGGCGGAGGCAGGAGACTCGCTTGAGCCCAGGAGTTGGAGGTTGCTATGAGCTGTGATGCCATGGC
>CAUYQV010027211.1:0-18337 GCA_963574575.1 Galagoides demidoff | reverse complement strand
GGCAAGACCCAAGTCTTTGTCCTCTAGGGATTGTCCTAGGGAAGTAAACTGTTCAAAGAGATTACTTGATTTGAATTTGTTCCAAATATTCTAATTAACTCATCTGTAATGACCTTATACTCTCTTTCATTTAAAATAGTGTTGATGTAAAGACTCATAAATTCTGCCTGTACAAATAAATGGAAGATCTATTTTCCTGATAATAGAACCCAAGAGATTTCTGAAAACTCAGCTTTCTCCTTTGGCTGGAATATGTGTTCAGTCCATACCCAGGCCTCTAGGTGTGATGATTTCTTCTTATATCCTTCATTGATTGAGGAAATCTGTGGAAAGTCTTGATTTCCTGCAATGATAGTGGGGAGATATAGGGAGCTGCTTTTAATTAGGAAAGCAGTGGTCTAATGCATGTACTATTTGAATGCCTAAAAAACTGAGAGTTCTACTACTGGTGAGAAAGCCCTGTTATTTGGTTATTCAAGAAGGCAGAGTCTAGCCTTTACCTTGTTAGGTATAGAACTTAGTAGCCAGGCACATGAACGTTATCATAAATCTTTAAACATAGTTAAGTAATTTTTTTTGGTTACATCTTAATTGACAGGGAAGAAAAAAAACCTCAGGTAACTAAGTTTAATGTTAAATTTCCTGTTTTTTTTTTTGTCACCAAATTATGGGGTTGGCTATGTTAATTTCTGCTAATTAGGTCAGTTTCGATGTAGTGTCGCTAACACTGCATTTTTGTTTTTCTAAGAAGAAATTTTTCCAGCAGGTGTGAATATTCAACTACCTTTGTGCAATAAATATTGGCATTATGTTTAACTGTCTTTATATTTCAGGCATGCTCTTTGGATGCTTTGACGTCTCTCTGAAAGACTGAGATAGTAGGAAGTCTGTGTGGAAGTATAAGGACAGTAGCCACTTGGATCCATTTCTAGATTTAGTGATCATCTACACATTACCATGTGCTCCATGATTGCACACAGGTGGATAAGGTATGTACAGTTACCTTCAGTGAAAGAAGCTTTGAATTTTTGGACCAAGGACAAGACCCAAGATGTGAGTTCCTGAAATGATGGAGAAGTGGTGCTCACTGAAAATTCCTGTGATTTGTTGAGATACAGATAGTGTCTTAAATATCATGTTTTCTCTGGAGAAATTGGAATTGGAAAAATTAAGGTAGCAAAATAGAACTTAACGAGCACATATACAAAGTATATTTGATTTTAGTATGCAGCCTCATAGGTGTTTATTTTCTGTTTTTCCAAATAAGAAGAGAAATAATGTTGCCTGTTATATGTATAATCAATAAACCAGTGGATTTATAATATCAGTTTTGGGGACATTATATTTTATGGCATATGTTAATGAGGATATGAATAATTACTTTTTGATATATTTGAATTAGAGAATTTAAAATTTCATAGTATACCAAACATGTTAGATTGTAAAGGAAAATGCATATTGTATTCTGGAATCATGATAGGGAGTTTTATGGATGAATGTAACAATTATCCCAGCAAACGTGTTAGAGACAGTCTGTTACAAAAAATAACACTTGGAAATTACCTTGTTTACTATCATGTAGAAAGATTTATAAGACTATAATTGTGAAATGCTGCCGAGAGTATTTTTGTTATAATGGCATTTTATCTTTTAAAATGTTATGTTCTTAAGAAGTATGAAATTATTTTTCTTCTAGAAAAGTTAATATGGTGTTAAATTGAAAGCCTCGTGATCTTTGATGACTCAAACTAGACAGGATAATTTACGTACCGTAAATTGCAAGAACATAGTTAAATTGCCCAACAGATGATTTATCCTGGAGAAATCTGTTATTGATGATTATAGTGAGAAAAGGCACTGTACTCTGCAGAAAGTAATATGAAGGGAAAAAGGAGACTTGCCCATAGATGACTTTATATCCTATGTTCTTCAATATTCATGGCTTCATGGCTTCAACAATGACAGACATGCTGAATTACATGAGTGAGATGTGTAGAACATCACAACTCATCACAGCTGGTATCTAGAAAGAGCTCTAACTCTTCCTGCACATGACCTCCCTCACGGCCAGATCTATGTGAATGCAATTATCTTGGGTATATTTGAGGTTTATTTATTTCCCTCAGATCTGAATAACTAGAAAGTTAGGTCTGTATGTACACTTGTTCTATTATTATTTCTTCTTTAAGTTTGTCCTTAATCATCAGATCTAGCAGCAGTTCCCAACCTGTGGGTCGTGACCCCTTTGGACTGTATTAAAGGGTTGCAGCAGAACCACTGCTTTAAGAAATCAATGCTTTTTCCCCTTGGAATTTTAAAAGTTTTCTTTACTAGGATCTGGTCTGTGTTTATTTGTTATGGCTGCTCCAAGAAGCCTCCTGAGTAAGTCTAGGGACACTCAGGATTTTTGCCTCCTAATACTTTACCACTAAAAGAAATCTTTCTGAAAAAGATTATAAAAAGAATACAAGACTCAATTAGTACTTTAATATTGTTACTTGTGAACATCAATTTATTAATTGTAATATCTGTTTCCTGATAAGATACTTCTTTTCTTTCATTTTCTGCTGTGTAGCTCCTCGTCTCGTGGTCTGTCCAACTTTTCTCTTGTTATTCAGCAGGCTTCTCATTAAATTTCATCCCAGCCCAGTTAAATTACTACTCAAGTATCATTAGATAGGTAATAATGAAGATAAGTAATTTTATTGTGTTCCCAGAAGTAGTTACCAAATTATAGGTGTACTATTTGTTTTATCTTAGACTATGTGTATACTTTTTTTTAAGTTTACCAAAGTCCAGATGGTTTCTCTGATCCAGTGAAAGGGAAGCATTCAAGAACACTAATAAAGGCTGTCATTAGTTGAGCTTTGACCAGGTGTCAGGCACTGTTCTAGGCACATGTTGTAAGAAACAACAACTCTCAGGAATGTAGGTATCTATGGGTGGTATCCTGATTCTAAATAAGATGACACTGAAGCAGAGAGGTTTAATAAGGGGCTCAAGGTCACAGAGTAAGTGGTGAAACTGGGATTGCAGCAGAGACAGTGGCAATTGTCCTCCAGAGCCCACATTATTCTCCAGTGTCCTATGTTCGGTCTTCAAGGATGACTTAGATCTTGAACAGGTACACCCCGAATGAGAAACTCATAGTCAATATTTGCTAAATGTAATACATCCTTTTTGCTCCTAGCTTGCATTATTCTAGTAATGGTGATAATTTGGGATGTTGTTATTTAATCATAAAAACATGAAAAATAATAAAAATCAACACAATAAAATCATATAGTGCTGAAGTGTATCAAAGATAGTTGGACTGAAAAAGATTCTGAGATTGTCAAGGTCAGTGATTTTACAGCTGGTGTGGTGCGGCACACTGGTGTGCCACGAGAGGATCTTAGATGGGTGGAGAAAAATATTAAAGATCAGTAATTAAATTAGTTTTGAAAGAAGTTCAAGGCACAGTATTCTTTTCTTTTCTTGTTTTGTTTTGATCAACATAATTTAAATGTGCTGGGGAAGTTTAACTATAGGTTTAAGTGTGCCGTGAGACAAAAAAGGTTGAAAAGCACTTGGAGTTCAATACCATCTTTTTGGAATGAGCAAAATGAGACATACTTGTAATTATATTTAGAACTTTACTAAAACCCATGTCTTGTTACATTGAACTTGGGATTCTCCCCTGAGCATGTGTCTTTTTCCTATCTGGACACTGAAATTCTGTTTTGGGGCACTTTCGGTACCTAGACATCTTATAAATTACCCCCTGTCCTACTGTTCCTTACCTCTCTTTCATTGCCTATTTTCTCCTGTCTCACATAGTGGAGTACCAGAGTATTGTGTGAGCTATTACGAAGAGGTTTATATGTTTGATGCAACACAGAGCATCTTGTAAAGATACTACAACTGCTACAAATTCGAAGGGCTGACTTTGTGCCAATTTATTTCTTTATAGTTTATTGTCACCACCAGAGAGTAAGTTTACTGAGAGCCAGAACCCTTACCCTTTTCTTCATAGCTGATGTCTGGGCCAGGAAGATATATATTTTACATAAGGACTTATTAAATGTATGAATGATTGCTGGGTTCTTTAAGTAGCTTTCTCTATAGAATGTCCACTAAGACTTAGAGATAGAAACTTTTGCCTCTGGGCTTCAAAGAAAATCATCTGGGAGAAAGGGCATTATTAAAGAAAGGTTTATTGTGAGCTTGAGAAGAGAAACTCAATAGATACTTACTTTGTGTATATTGTATGTGAACCAGTGCTGAAGATAGGATGAAGCTGTTCTCTTTGACATGGCCAATGTGTTTATAATCCTGTTCACAATTTCATTTCAGGTCCTGTTTTCTGGAGCTCTCATCTCTGATACAGACCTTACAGAGGAATAAATGGGAGAGAAAAACAATGTGACAGAATTTGTCCTCCTGGGACTCACTCAGGATCCTGATGGGCAAAAAGCATTATTTGTAATGTTTTTATTCATATATGCTGTGACGATGGTGGGCAACCTGCTCATCATGGCGACTATTCTCAGGAGCCCCTCCTTAGGCTCCCCAATGTACTTCTTCCTGGCCTCTCTGTCACTCATGGATGCTATGTATTCCACTGCCATTTCCCCAAAATTGATTGTAGACTTACTCTGTGATAAAAAGACGATTTCCTTCCCAGCCTGCATGGGCCAGCTCTTTATAGAACACTTGTTTGGTGGAGCTGAGGTCTTCCTTCTGGTGGTCATGGCCTATGATCGCTACGTGGCCATCTGTAAACCTCTGCACTATTTGACCCTCATGAATAGGCGAGTTTGCATCCTTCTGTTGGTGGTGGCCTGGGCTGGAGGTTTTGTGCACTCTGGGGTTCAAATTATCTTTGTGTACAGTCTCCCCTTCTGTGGGCCCAATGTCATCAACCATTTTGGCTGTGACATGTACCCATTACTGGAACTTGCGTGCACAGACACCTACCTTATAGGTCTCACTGTGGTTGCCAATGGTGGAGCAATCTGCATGGTGGTCTTTATCCTTCTCCTCATCTCCTATGGAGTCATCCTAAACTCCCTGAAGACTTACAGTCAGGAAGGGAGGCGTAAGGCCCTGTCTACCTGCAGCTCCCACATCACTGTGGTTGTCTGCTTCTTTGTTCCTTGTATTTTTATGTATGTTAGACCTGTGTCCACCTTCCCTATTGATAAATTCATCACTGTATTTTATACAGTTATCACTCCCATGTTGAATCCTTTAATCTATACCTTGAGAAATTCAGAGATAAAAAATGCCATGGAAAAACTCTGGTGTAAAAAGTGATCTACAGATGGAATAAAAATGTCTTTCGCACTGACTATGTTATTACCTGTTGTAAGGTAGCAACTAAAAATAAATTCCAATGACGGATAAATGCAGACAGTTCAATGAATTCACTAGGGATGTGTCTCTTAATGTATACAAAGTCATCCGAAAGGTGGAATGAATTATCTTTCGAGATTAGAATCAATCTATAGAGAAATTCTGCAGGGTGAATAAAAGGCACTGGTATCCTATTGCACATAAAGATAAAACTAAACACTAAGCTCATTTTGAAGTGGCAATTGGAAGAAAGTGGTTTATTCTTTTGAAAGAATCAATAACAGCTGTTTTGGAAATTTATTAGCATTCACATTCATGAGAAAGCAGTTTGCCCAATACTTAGAACAAATTTCTGGGGCCAAAAGAGTGGATTTTACGTTTTAATGTTTATTGTTTTATCAGCAAAGCAGTTTCTGTAGCTCCATTAAGCATTTTTTTTCTTAAGATTCCTCCTGTTCCTCAAGTCACTGCCTATGATGTTTTAATATATTGATACATTGTGAAAGGCTAAATAAAGTGAATTACATATGCCTCACAAAGTTATACTTGTGTGTGGTGAGCTTACAATCTACTCTTTTAGTGTTTTAAAGTATACAATATATTGCTGTTGATTATAGTCACCATGTTGTACAACAGATACCTTAAACTTACTTCTGTAATTTAAGTGAATTTTGTGCCTAAACTGTTTAACTTTGAAGGGGAATGTTTAACTTTTTGAAGAACTGTGACACTCTTCTCCAAAGTGACTGCAATTTTGTACAATCTCACCTGTAACACAGGGTTACTCCTGTCATTCCACTTCCTTACCGACATTTGCTATTATCTGTCTTTTTAAATTTTAGACATCTTAAGTGGGCGTGAAGTGATATACTTCATTCAACATTATTTTGACTTGCAATTTTTAAAAAAGAGAATACAATTTAATAATAAGCATCCACTAAGTAATCATCATTTTTGCTCTTAGTCAAATTACTGAGAAGTTGAATATAAAGCCTCAATTTAATGCTTAAACCTATGTCCACAACTATTGCTTTGCAGAGATGTACTCTATGCCAGGTAGAAATAATAGTTTTGAAATGCGACCAAACCTATTACCTTAGTCATCTCCTCAGATGATCAGGACCACAGTGGCAAAAGCAGGGAATTGAAGAACAATTAGTTTTTCACGGTGGCTGAAAACATCAATAGACTATAGCCTAAACTAAGCAACACCATCGCATTTAATCAGTGCTTTTCTCAGTGGCTGTGCAAAAGGTGTTTGGTGGTGACTATGCCAACTTTTAACTTACTTGCTATGAATTATAATTTCATAAAATGATGTACTGAAGACAAAACTGCATCCGCGTAGTAAAATATACATTTCTGAAGTTGGACTAGAGGGTTTAAGATTTCTTTTCATTCCTGTTAATGATCTAACATTGATCTCCCTGAGTTTCAGGTTTATTTTCTGCCAGTATGTTGCCAAATATCAGGTAGGTTAGGAAGAGGCTATTTTTCCAACATTAAGCATCATAAAGAAAAGATTCTAGAAAAATCTCAAATAATAAGTATTAAAATATATGCATGTGACATACCATTTATGCAAGACAGAGAATATTCATTGAAAATAAGCCTGTCTAAATTTGATACCAGAAAACTGTACTCAATGGAGTGTCTAATAAACCTTTGAAAGTTCCTGAGTATATTGTAGCAAATACTCCATGAATAATAGAATTCGTAGAGAATTTAATTGCAGACATGTATTCCGTGCCAGGTAGAAATACTAGTTTTGAAATGTGACCAAACCCATTACCATAGTCCTCTCCTCTGATGATCAGGACCATAAGGGCAAAGGCAGGGAATTGAAAAACAATTAGTCTTTCAATAGAAACATTTTCATAATCCTAAAAGGAAACCCCATACCCAGTAAGCAGTCACTGTTTATTCCCTTCCTCCCATCCATAATCCCCGGAAATCACCAATCTTTCTGTCTCTGTGGACTTATCTACTCTAGATAAAGGAACTTCGATTATCTTTTTCTCCCTTCACTTCTTCTGCTTCCATTCTCTAGCTTGAATAAGAACTTTTTATACTTCAGGGTGAGGTTCAAGTGTTTGTATTATTGTAATATGTTATTGAAACACTTTTGTTCATCAGTTTATTCACTCAAAACTCAATTTATGTTATTAGGGACCTATTCTGTGCCAGACAATGATCCTGTTCATCTGTAAGGTCTGTTTTAGAAGATGTCACATGATCAGGGCATGTGATAATTATCATGTGATAATTTTCTGGTGCAGTGCAAATTGAAAATGTGGGGTTCCTGTGCAAAAATTATTAGGAACTTAAAGAGCATGAACCAAAGATAGGGCAGCTGTGCAAACTGCAGACTTATCAAGCCAGCCCTGCTGTTGGTCTTAGCACTGAGCCTTCTCCCCTCTTTTCAGTCTGGAAAAACCTCATCATTCACGTGCAGTTAGAATGTTTTAAGGACTATGGAATAATAGGATGGGGTAACCAAGCCCCTCACTGGCAGCATATGTGTTTGTATTTATTGACTTATTTCTTTGTTTACTGAATTCAGAAACACAAGTTTCTAGGAAGGGCCGGTATACATTTGCATAATATAATTATGTGAAGCCTTTTTTCATATCCTTGCCAGTCATTTGCATATTAAAATCCTTTGTCCATTTTTTATTTTTTAAAAAATTTTGAGTTGTGGGACCTCCTGTGTCATACATACTGTTTGCAAAATATTTTCTCCTATTCCATAGGTTGTATTAATTTTTTTATGATTTCCTTTGAAATGAAAATGTTTTTAATTTTGATAATGTTGTATTTATCTACTTCTTTTTTTATTATTTATGCTTTTGGTCATATATGAGAAACCATTGTTTAATCCGAGGACATTACATTTTCTCTTTTTATCCATATATCTGATGTTTTTAGTTGTTACTTTTTGATTCATTTGTGGTTAATTTCATGTCTTTTGTGAGGTCAGATCTTCACTCTTTACATGTGGATATCTGATTATTCTGCCAAAAAGACTATTCTCCCTTCTTCGTTTGGCTTGTCTTAGCACCCTTATAAAAATGGTTTGATGATAAATGCGAGGGTTTGTTTCTAGAGTCCGTTCTTTTCCATTGATCCAAGTGTCTAACCTATGTCAGTATCACATTGTCCTAATTACGATGGTTTTCAGTAGAATCACTAATAGGGAGACCAGAAAGCTCATCCTCAAGCTTGTTTTAAATACTCTGGAAACTGGACAACATGACTTTACTCCTAAGTATTTCAACACATATATCCTATAAGAATAAAGATATTTTCCTGCACAAACATAAAGATTTATCAAATTAAGTAACACTTATACAATATCATTACCCAATATATTTCCATATTGTAATAGCACCATCTATCCCATCTATGTTTTCTGTGTAATTTTTTTTTTTTTTTTGGTGGGGGTTCCAGGGTAAAACTCTGTGATCGTGAATTTATTGTTATGTCTCTTTATTTTGACTTGGAACAATTCTTTAGTTCTTCTTTGGCTTTTTGTTACATTAAAATTTTGAGGAGTAGGTTTTAGTTCCTTTGTGGAATATTTATTCAAAAGAATTTTATAATTTTCTTATTATGAGATTAAAGTTATGCATATCTGACAGGCATCCACATCATGGCTCATCTTTGCCTGCATCTAACTACTGATTCAATTAAGGGTAAAAAGGTCCAGACTATTTGCATTGCCTAGGATACTGGCCTTTGATGAAACTTCATTCAGGTCACGTCTTTCTCTGTCCAATCCAGTTTCAATTGTTTCCTTACAGGTGATATTCCCTAGGGCAAACACCAATAATTCCTGCATACAAGCTTCTATGAGACACTATTTGTTTTAATAGCCAACCTATACTTTTTTGTAACAGGTTTTTTTTGCTTCTTGGTTTTTGAGGGTTCAAGAGTTGAGTCACTGTTGTTCTCATTTTCTGATATTTTTTTTTTTTACCTTCTTGCTACTCCTTACTGTAGGTTTGTATGGAGTCACACTAATTTTTGTCTTCTGTTCATTTTTTTCTTCTGTCTTTTTGAAGCCCTGAAGTGAATCTGCTCCATGGACAGAGTGAGGGATTAAAGCTTTGGGTGCCTTACAAGATTTCTGCTTCATAAATGTCCTCTTTCGATTTTCTTTTAGCATAGTAACACTTTTTAAATGAGGGATGAAGGATCAGGGTATTGTTCTTCTTTTTTTCCTCTGGACCTTTTTTTTTTTTTTTTTGCAGTTTTTGACCAGGGTTGCGTTTGAATCCGCCACCTCCGGTATATGGGACCAATGCCCTACTCACTGAGCCACAGGTGCTGCCCCTCCTCTGGACCTTAATTTCCTCTTCCTCTGTCTTTCCCTTCACCACCAACTCTCCCAAAGGGAACTTTCTTTATTACTCATCCTTATCTGGCCTAGAAGTGATGCCTTTTGAAGATGCCATTATAGCTCCTCCACATTTTCATGCAATCCCTGTATTTGACATTGATTTACAAGACCTCAGACCTTGTTCTTTAGTGATATGAAAACTAGAATGACTTACAATTTCATGGGTGAGTCAATCCGGCTGTACTCCATCTCTCTGGGAATTTTTACTTCCCCCTTCCCTGCTCAACAGTCTCTGCAGGCTTCCTTTATTTTCTTCTCAAACTTGAATTGTCTGCAGAGACAGCTCTGCTGGGATTCCATGTTTACGTCTTTATATAGAGGTAATTTGAAGTTCAAAGCATTCTCAGTGTCCTAGTTTTATGTCGAACATCTTAGTTGTGTGTGGTATTATGAACTTGTGTTGTATGTATTGTATGGTTTGGAGGGGGCATATAGGGATATTTAGATTTAAGGAATTGCCATTATTATATAAAAGGCACCTGAGTATCGAGTGTCAACATTTCTAGATTTAATTTTCCTTTCTTCTTATACTATTTTGTAAGAATATCTTTTAAATTATAGGTTCTATTTATTTAGCTTATTTTTTGAGACAAAGTCTCACTTTGGTGCCCTGACTAGAGTGCTGTGGTGTTATATTCACAGCAACCTCCGGTTCTTGGGCTCAAGTTATCCTCTTGCCTCAGTTTTTCTATTATTTTTCTCAGTAAAGATGGGGTTTTGTTCTTGCTCAGGCTGGTCTTGAACTCCTGAGCTCAAGCAATCCACCCGTCTTGGCCTCCCACAATGCTAGAATTACAGGCATGAGCCATTACACCTGGCCTTCTTTATTTATTTTTAAGAACAAATTTTTTCTTCTGGACAAAGCTTCTGAGTTGTATTTGATATGTAGATATTATCTCCTCTGAATTGGATTGAAAATTTCAGTGAGTTGTTTAGTAATGACCATGTGCCCTTCCCATTAAGTAGGTTTGTCATACACAAACGCTTAAGCTCTTCTTTTTATTCCAGTGTCTTCTTGGATTTGAGAATTTCCAATATATACTAAAAAGAAAGCATTCTTGTTTGTGCAACCTATGTCTTTGCTTTTAATAAAGGACTTGCTCTGTGCTGCTAGATTTCTTTTTTTTTTCCACTTAATTTTCTTAAGGTTGCTTTCCAGGAGGAGATTCTAGAAATACAGAATGCACTGGAAGGATCATGTGGAAGGTGCAGTTCTCAGGGGCATGATTCCTTAGTGGATTTAATTTGCAAGCAGCCTTGAAGATAAAGAGCTGGAACAACTCAGGTAACATTTTGTTGTTCATTGTCAAGTGCTCAGTCATATCTTCCCTTACATAGAAGAAGTTTTATCCTTTGGTATTAATGTTACCATCAAGAGGTAAAACAAAAGCCACTACCATACTAGGCCTGACACATATTAAAACAGTCATATGAATGCTTTAAAAATATCCAAAACAGGTCATTGTTTTTATTTATTTTCTTTTTTTTCTTCAATCATAAAGAGGTAGATCATGTATACATTAATGTCTTTATGAGGTACAATGTGCTGATTTTATATACAATTTGGAATGCTTACATTGTTTTGAGATTATCCAGCTCTGTGCACTACTGACTATAAAAGTTTTATTCAATTAATTAGATGAGTAAAAATAATAGTGAGTTTTAAAATTTGTTTAATTCTTGATAGGTGTCCTCAGTGATAGCTTTATAATTTGATGATTCATTAGTCATATCAACTTTTTATTCTTGAAGCCAACTCTGGATAATTCAATAATCCAAACTGTTAATATTCAGGAAAGATGAAGAATGTGTTCATGCTTCATGCAGGCAAAAAGAGATAGATCCCTTGTGACAAAGCACTTAAGCTTCAGTGACTCTGCAGACCCTCTTCTGTCCTTGCAGTCACACAGGGGTTGATAGGATGGCAATCCTGACTTGTCTTCTAGGACCAGAGATAAAATTGCAGAAGCCTAGATTTGGAGCAAGTGATCAAAGAGGAAATAGAAAACCCAGGTAATGGATTTTCATGTTTATTTATTAAGAACAAGATTTTATCATTTGATCTCAAAATGTTTTTTGCCAGAACTACCAGAATAAGGTAGTTCATGCATTTCCTTCATTTTATAGAATATTAATAGAGTAAGTACAATGGCAATAATCTTTCCAGTTTTTTATTAGAAATTGTTTACGTTCAAACTGAACTAGAGAAAATGCGTAACACAAGTATGTATCATAACATATATATGGTCTTCACAATAATTTATTTTCTAGTGCTTTATATAAATTAGAGAATCCAACAATTACTTATTTTATATCTTAATACAGTAAAGATAATAGTAAGGATTACTGTAGCTCTTTATAAGTTGCTTCCTTCTATACAGTATTTTTAAATGTTCTGGTTGTGTGTAGATGTTTTGTTGTTATTTTTTAAAAACTGTTGTAAAATATGTATAAAATATTATTGTGCAACTACCATCACTATCCGTTTCCAAAACTTTCTCATCATTTCACATTGAAAATGTGAACTCTTCGGCTCGGCGCCTGTGGCTCAATCAGCTAAGGCGCCAGCCACGTACACCTAAGGTGGCGGGTTCGAATCCCCAGCCCGGGCCTGACAAACAACAATGATGGCTGCAACCAAAAAATGGCCGGGCGTTGTGGTGGGCGCCTGTGGTCCCAGCTACTTGGGAGGCAGAGGCAGGAGACTTGCTTGAGCCCAGGAGTTGGAGGTTGCTATGAGCTGTGATGCCATGGCACTCCACCCAGGGAGATAGCTTGAGGCTCCGTCTCAAAAAAAAAGAAAACCAGGGGTCTAGAGGTGTTATCCAATGTAATCTGCTTTAATCTGAAAAGAGAAAGCTTAAGAATCTGTGATGTCTCTGATACTACCTGTGTATTTGCTCCTCAGAAATGCAGGCCCTGATTTTCTGACTTTTTAAAACTTCATTTCTTTTTCTAATTTTGCTCTATGCCTCATACCCAACATAGGCTATCAATTCCACAGCCTCACCTGAGCCAACTGGCCCAACCTTGCAGCTGAGTCTTTGTGTATGTGGTGGGAGGGGCAGAGGCACTGGTGGGTATCAAGGTCACTGACTCTGGCAGACCCTTCTTTCAGATGGCCTGTAGGCCAAAGACTATGCTGTGCTGGGGCCTCAGTCCTAAGGGAGGGCTACTTTCTTGATGAGATTCTCTCATTTATTGGACCGCTTCATCTAGCTCAGCCTAGGATTTGGCTTGCTAATACTATGATGTCATTAATTCTGAAACATATCCTCCCATCCCTATTTTGAGATCTCTGAAATTAGAATGCACCTCATGGTTGTAACTGCCTTTCTTTCATTTCTGGTGGCACATAGAATGGTGTGTTTTACAAATGATGATATAATGACTTTATTCTGGTAAGGAGTGCTATGAAACAACAGTCTATACCTCCTTGTTCTACATTTAGCATATGCTTGAGAATGCTTGAAGACCTTCTCTTAAAAGTCAAGTTTACACAGTGCTGCAGGAGAGGATGGGCACCTTTAAGAGAGTATAATGATAGTAGCTGAGGTTAAAATTCACTTTACACAGCAAAAGGTGCTTCCCACCATTCAGGGACAGCCTGGGGTGCTTCCACTGCACCCCCTATTTCTCTCTTTCAATTATTTGTAGAAGTTGGCTCCCTAGATTAGAACATTGAGATACCTGCCTTTTGTCCAGCACTGCATCGTCCTCGCATATCCAAGGCTGTGTCTCCCTTTAGCATCACCACTCGGTAGTTATAATTCCGCCTTTTATCAGAAGCTGATACATTTTCATCAGCATCAGACCGAATTTCTATGTATTCAATATCTGACAGAGAAAAAGGAATATTTCAGAGGACTATTACCCGCTATAGCCTTTTGTCATTTACAGATATTATCAAGTAAGCCTAGGGATAGCAGGTGAAGTTGACATTAAGAAGGGAAAACAATGGCTGGCTTGGAACTTGTTTCTCTAGCTGAGAAGATTCAAACACCTACTGGTCTTGCCAGTAGCAACCCTGATGCCCCAGCCCTCAGCTTCAACTCTGTCTTTCTTAGTTCCTCTATTAAGAGTTTCCTCTATCAGATGGTTTTCTTATCACATTTAACTTATCCCTATCTACACTTCACAGAACCTATTAAGTCATCAGATAAGTATAATGTCTACTGCAGTCAAATATGTAAGTCCTGTCAGGTTTTAGAATAGAAAACTTTACATTTTCTTCTCGCTACAAGATATTGTCAAGATAAGAATTCTTAGAAGATCTCAAAGAGATGTTCAGAAAAAGGTCCAAAGAGGTTAATACTGGCATGATGAGAGGTCATATGGGGAAGAGCTATGGACAGGGCTTTAGAACGAGCATTTGTGACACACCAGGTTAATTACCTTGTCCACGATACGTATTTCGCCAAAGGTCACGAATAATTTTATTGATTTCCTCCATTTTCATACTGTGAAATTTCATTATTGCCCTGGAAAAGAAAACCATTGGTATTATTTATACTTATGTATGTAATATTAAACATATAAAATATAAATAACATCGTATCATAAAATAACTTTCCCCAAATTTTCAATAATATAAGTAGAATATAGTAAAAGCTAAAAAAAATAAACAGGACCAAAACCTTGCTGCTTGGCTAGTAACAAAAATTGACAGGCATATTTTCAGCACTCTAGGCTAATTTACCTTTCTCTATTTTCATCCTCTGTGATACCAAAAATACCCTTTTAAGTAAATATTTAAATGCTGTGAAAGTTTCAGAAAACAGAATTTTTAGTAGACTTTCTTCTTAGGCCTTGATAACTTACTAGAGGGACTGCTTCCACTTGTGGTCACTGGAAGCAGGAACACCTGCTGAATGGACGAAGGGAGTTAATTAGCCAAGGGGCCCTCCGTCTGTAGGTAAGTAAGTGGATCTCTGGGACTACTATTACTATTAAGGTTTACCTAAAGCTAATCCCTCATGGTGATTTTATTCCCCAGAATTGTGAGATTTTTACCAACCAGAAGTTTTTGTTCAGGCCGGGTGTGGTGGCTCAACGCCTGTGCTCACAAGTTTGAGACCAGCCTGAGTTAGAGCGAGACCTCACCTCTAAAAATAGTTGGGCATTGTGGTGGGCGCCTGTAGTCCCAGGCAAGAGAATCACTTGAGCCCAAGAAGAGGTTGCTGTCAGCTGTGATGCCAGGGCAATCTACTGGGGGTGACAAAGTGAGACTCTGTCTCAAACAAAAACAAACAAAAAAACCCCAGAAGTTTTGGTTTAGAAAGGGTGATTTAGAGGCTTAAGCTGGAGCTGAAATTTTATTCTGCCTTCATAATTACAGATTCCAAATATGTACAATAACTTTCATTTGGTCCTGCCACACCCTGCCCCTGACTGTGTCTAAGGTAGTACTTTCTAAACACTAAAAAGAAAAATTGTTTGTAAAAACAAAAGTAGCCTATCAAAATCTAGTATGATTTTACTACAATCATAAGTCCTTAAGTCCTTTGGAAGCAAGTTTATGAACTAATAAATGTTGCACTAGTGATAAAAAGGCAAACATCACTGCCATCACCACAGAAAGGATGTGAGGCGACTTACTTCCATTTGCAAGCCTCTTATCTGATATATACAAAAAAAGAAACTGAACGTAATGCTACTGCCTCTGTAGAATCATTTCATGATTTTCTGGTTCACCAGCAAATAGAAAGAAATGACTCAACATAAATACATTTCAAGTATCAGATGAAGGATTCTGAAGTAGTAGAGACTGGAAAAAACCATATTCTGCTAGTTGATTAGAATGTAAC
The DNA here is from genome assembly GCA_963574575.1 of Galagoides demidoff. NCBI lineage: Eukaryota > Metazoa > Chordata > Mammalia > Primates > Galagidae > Galagoides > Galagoides demidoff. The sequence goes on along the minus strand of CAUYQV010027211.1, from coordinate 2,791 downwards.
AAGTCTCCATTTTCTACTTTATACATATATCTTAGCCTAACATTTTGTGCTCCTTTCAAAAAGACATAAAAACATCTAAGTATTAAAAAACAACAACAACAACAACAAAAACCAACTGAATAACCAAAATGTTCTAGAAATATTCCTGAGACCAATCATGTAAAGACTCCTTTTCCATAGCTTTATCTATTATGATCCTAATTTTTCAAATGACATTTTTGAAAAGTTATCTTCTTGTTTAAGCTACAAACCTTCAATAACTAACATACACAAGCATTGCCAACATGGAGAATGAGCCCCAGGTAGGGCAGGCATGTCCAAGGCATGCACACAGTCTTTGCCTTGGTTCCCTTGTACAAGAGGCGGCACATCTTGGCCTGTGGGAGATCTGCTGACACGCAGCAAGCACTGTGGTTCAAAGAGAGAGAGAGATCTAGAACCCCCACAGGGTATGTCACATGGAGTTGTATACCTTTGTTGGCTGGACCATTTGCTTACCTTGTATCTTCTGTCTAGTGTGGTGTTTACAACCATACTATACGATAGTCGAGCATGACAAAGGTAACTACTGAAATCTACTTGAAGGACTAACAACGATAATAGTGGTTATTACTGATGACCACTTACCTTCTGTGAGACACAACTATGCTAAATAATCAATCTCATTTAATCCTTGCAACAATGCTGGGAGTTAGATTTTGTTATTTCCATTTACCATTAACAAAACAGATTTGATGAAATTAGCAATGACTAAGATCAAAGTAGCTAGGATATTAACTTGATTAAGACTGTTAAAACTGAAAGGCAGTCAAAATTCCACCTGTTAAAGCCACCAGACTCAAGACAGTTTTACAAGTGAATGTTATCAAATCTTCAAGATACATCTAGCTCCCAAGTATAAAAATATTATAAATAAAAAGAGCAAAAAAAAAAAAATACAGGCTAGGCTCAGCGCCTGTGGCTCAAGTGGCTAAGGTGCCAGCCACGTACACCCAAGGTGGTGGGTTCGAATCCGGCCTGGGCCCGCCAAACAACAATGACGGCTGCAACCAAAAAATAATAGCTGGGCGTTGTGGCAGGCGCCTGTGGTCCCAGCTACTTGGGAGGCTGAGGCAGGAGACAGCTTGAGGCTCCTATCTCAAAAACAAACAAACAAAAAAAAAAAACAGGCTAATTTGCTTAAGAATAGAAATATTCTAAATAAGACCAAATTTAGTAAGGATGTTAAAAAGAATATATTATGACCAAATAGTGTTTATCCCAAGAAAGCAAAAATAATGAAACAGAAAAAAAATGCAATATAATTTATTACATTAATGGATTAAAAGACAAAAAGATTATCCCAATAGACATAACAAAAGCATTATATATAATGTCACAATGAATTTTGATAAAAAAATCTTCAATAAGTAAAAGCAGAATTATTTTCACTTTATAAGGGAAAAATAGAAATTTTTATTAATTTATTTTTTGAGACAGGGCCTTACTCTGTTGCCTGGGCTATAGTACTATGGCGTGATCATTGCTTACTGTGACCTTGAAGTACTAAGCCTCAGCCAGTAACACATGCCACCAGGCCTGGGTAACTAAAAAAATTTTTTTTGTAGAGAAGAGGTCTCACTATGTTGCCCAAGCTGGTCTTGAACTCCTGGCCTCAAGCAATCCTCCTGCCTTGGCCTCCTAAAATCCTGGGATTAACAGGTGTGAGCCACTGTACTTGGCCTAGAAATTTTCTTATCTGAGAAAATGTCTCTGTCAGACATCCACAGCAAGCATAAAATTTAACTTAAAATATACAAAATGTTATTCCTAAAGCTAAAAACAAGAGAAAGATGCTGCCTATTATGGTTACTCTAAAATAATATCCTAGAAATTGCTAATGATTTAGTAAGGCAATAAAAGAAATGAAGAATAAATGAGAAAGAAAAACTTGTCATTGATTTTGTAGGTGATAAAACTGTACACTTAGGAGATACTAGAAAATCAACTGGAGAATTAAGACTAATAAGGTGGTCAGAAATAAATATATAAAAAGTTTTATTATCTAATAATCAATACCAATGAGAAAGACAATAGAAAAAGGATCATATTCACAGTGTAAATAAAAACTATAAATTATCTAAGAAGAAATCTAACAGAAAAGTACAGAATCTAGAGGAAATAGGTATAAAACCTTGTAAAAGGAAAAAAACAAATGATTTAATAGACACATTCTAAAAATGTCCAAAATGGTAGATTAAATATTACAAAGATATTCACTCTTTCCAAATAATACTTAAGTTAAATGTAATCCAAACAAAAATCCCAGTTAGATTTTAAAAAAATTTTTAAGGGAACCCACAAACTGACTTTAAAGTTGATACAAAAGAGATCATGCAAAAGAATAAAATTATGGTATTGAAACAGGCATAGAAAGAGTTAGCAGAACAGAAGAAAATCTAGAAATAAACCCAAATACATATAGTTCATTTATAACTGTGACATTTCAAATAAGTTGGAAAGGTTTCAATAGCGTTGGAAAGACGAAAAAGTTAAAATGATATCATTGCCCTTTGTCAACCCCACAAATAAAATCTAATGAAAAGATTAAAAGTTAAAGTAAAATAAAATGATAAGAATGCATTTTTATAATCTTAAAATTGGGAAGGCTTTTCTTTTTTTTTTTTTTTTTTTTTTTTGAGACGGAGCCTCAAGCTATCCCCCTGGGTAGAGTGCCATGGCATCACAGCTCATAGCAACCTCCAACTCCTGGACTCAAGCGAGTCTCCTGCCTCAGCCTCCCAAGTAGCTG
>CAUYQV010027210.1:0-35811 GCA_963574575.1 Galagoides demidoff | reverse complement strand
AACCAAAAAATGGCCAGGTGTTGTGGCGGGCGCCTGTGGTCCCAGCTACTTGGGAGGCGGAGGCAGGAGACTCGCTTGAGCCCAGGAGTTGGAGGTTGCTATGAGCTGTGATGCCATGGCACTCTACCCAGGGGGATAGCTTTAGGCTCCATCTCAAAAAAAAAAAATAATAATAATAATAATAATAATAATAATAATAATAATGAGCATGAAATCTTAGTAACTGCAGTACATGAGAGATGGGGTTTCTAAGGCACAAAAGTGAGGTACAATGTCAATATATTAATCAAACTTTTGACTCCCTGCATCCAAGGTGATCTCTGGGGGGGAAAAAACTCAGTTTTACTTCTCTGTAACCAAAGGAAACAAAAGCTGCATTTAGAGATAATCTCTTTTGGATGGTATCTATTCTCATTTTACATCCTGAGACTGTACCCTTGTTTTTGTTTTGAGACAGAGCCTCAAGCTGTCACCCTTCGTAGAGTTTGTGGCATCACAGCTCACAACCTCACAGCAACCTCCAACTCCTGGGCTCAAGTGATTCTCCTATCTCCATCTCCCAAGTAGCTGGGACTACAGGTGGCCACCACAACGCCCAACTATTATTTGGTTGCAGCAGTCATTGTTGTCTGGTGGGCCTGGGCTGGATTTGAACCCGCCAGCTCAGGTGTATATGGCTGGCACTTTAGCCACTTGAGCCACAGGCACCGAGCCTGTACTCTTGGTATTAATCTAAGATATACTTCAAAGTTCTCCTTTGACTTTCATTATTTTGTACAGATTTTCTTGGAGTTTTATCTGAAAAAGAAGAAAGAACACACTGTGCCACAATTCAATGTTTGTCCATTAGAGTTTTTCTAGGACTCTCACCACCTAGTGGACTACATGAGAACTGAAAAAACAATTTGCCTCTAAGACAAGTCTTCACCGCTTCTCATATCTTCAAGATATGTCCTTTGGTTTTGTTCAAATGCCTATCCTAATTTAATTTCCATAAGAATATGGAAACTATACAGAGGAAATTAACTTTCTTCTTAGGAAGCTTTCTGGCTACACTTTCTTTCAGATGAGTGGATATTAAACACATACTTCCAAAGAGTAACACAAATTTCTTTCCCATCTTATAAGATGGTTGCTTAATGCATTCTCTTTCTTTTAAAAAAAAAAAATAGTCTCCTAGGTCAGGGAAAATTAGTCCCTTTCCTAGGCTTTCTCTTATCTTACTGAGAGATCCTTTAATAACAATAAGATGATTGTTTAGGTCCAACAGAGACCTTTTATTTATATTTACAAGCCCAAAAATCTTCCCAATAAAATACCTAATTCCTATATAGCTGTAAAATGATGTTAGAAAATCAAAGGAAAGTGGGCACAGATACATTTAATAGAAGAAATAATATAGCTACTATGATTACTTTGAGCTCTGAAATTTCAGACAACTAAAATATAAAGGGAGGCTCAGCACCTGTAGCACAGTGGTTATGGGGCCAGCCACATACACCAAGGTTGGTGGGTTTGAAACAGGCCCGGATCAGCTAAAAAACAATGACAACTGCAACAAAAAATAGCTGGGCATTGTGGCGGGGGCCTGTAGCCCCAGCTACTTGGGAGGATGAGGCAAGAGAATCGCTTCAGCCCAAGAGTTTGAGGTTGCTGTGAGGTGTGACACCACAGCACTCTACCCAGGGGGGTGACACAGTGAGACTCTGTTTCAAAAAATTAAAATAAAATGAAATATGAAGGTAAACTCAAAAGGAATGTAATTATATAAGTAAACTGATTAAGTGTTCAAGAAGCTTCTTACAGAAGCCAAGTAGTACAGAGATATAGATAGCTTGAAACTCTTTTTATATTACTGATTATGTTATCTGGCTCAAAGTAGCTCAATATTGCACAGTATTTCAGTATGTACATCCACCACATTTATTATACAATCAATCCTTTAATAATGGACTCATAGGCTGCCTTTAACTCCAGTAAACACAACAATGAACATTTGTGTGTGTGTGTGTGTGTGTGTGTGTGTGACTTTGGGCCGGGGCTGGGTTTGAACCCACCATCTCCAGTATATGGGGCTGGCGCCTTACTCTTTTGAGCCACAAGCACCACCCTGAACAATTTTTTTATGTTTCCTCTAATAACTATGTTGAAATTTCTTAGAGTGTGTACCCAGCAAGGTCCATTCTCTCATAGTATTTACACATCCTTAATTTCAATATTTTCAATGATTGAAAGTATCTATAGACATTTACACTTCTACCAGCAGTACATGAGCATTCCAGTCTCTCCATATCTCCTACAATATTTAGTATGATAAAACTATCAAATTTTGCCAGTATATTGAACACGGGGTCCGACTTTAATTTGCCTTCCTCTTGTTGACTATTAGTGAAATTGAGCCACTTGCATTTTCCTTTCCTATACTGACTACACAATTAAGTCTCTAGTTTTTTCTCAGTAAATCACAAGAGTTCCTCATATATTGATTCCTTGATGTGTTCAAAATTCCAAATATCTTTTTCTAAGATAGTCCCAGTCTGGCTGAGTGTGGAACCTCGTATCTGCAATCCTAGCACTTTGGGAGGCTGAGGCCAGTGGATTGCTTCAGCTCAGGAGCTCAAGACCAACCTGAGCAAAGTGAGACCATGTCTCTACTAAAATAGAAAAACTAGCCTGGCACTGTGGCAGTCACCTGTAGTCCCAGCTACTTGGGAGGCTGAGGCAAGAGGATCACTGGAACCCAGGAGTTTGAGATTGCTGTGAGATATGACACCATGACACTCTTCCCAGGGCAACAGAATGAGACTCTGACTCAAAAAAATAATTAAATAATTAAAAGTAAATAAATAAATAAATAAATAAAGATAATCCCAGCCTGTTAACTTTGTCTATGGGGTCCTTTATCCTCCCAGTGAGAAAACCTTTAACTTTGAAAGAATCTAAGTGATCACATTTTTTTCACTTTACTGAGCTTTAGGGATTTTTTTTTTTTTTTGAGACAGGAGCCTCAAGCTATCCCCCTGGGTAGAGTACCATGGCATCACAGCTCACAACAACCTCCAACTCCTGGGCTCAAGCCCAGTCTCCTGCCTCTGCCTCCCAAGTAGCTGGGACCACAGGCGCCCGCCATAACGCCTGGCTATTTTTTGGTTGCAGCCATCATTGTTGTTTGGCGGGCTCGGGTGATTCGAACCCGCCACCTTAAGTGTATGTGGCTGGCGCCTTAGCCACTTGAGCTACAGGCGCCGAGCCGAGTTTTAGGTATCTTGATTTAGAAATTATTCTCCATCCCAAGGCCACAAATGTATTTTCTCACATTGTATTTTATTATCTTTATAGATTTTTCTTCTACATTTAGGTTTTAATTATCTAAAAGTTGCATCTGTATATAGTGTAAGAAAAGACCCCACTTTATTTTTCTCCATAGAGCATGATGGCTTTCGTAACACTATCTGCCAAATAATTCACCTTTCCCCAAAAATTTGTGGTATAACCTTACATATATAAAGTTGCCTATGAATTTCCTGAGTTTTATATTGATCTAGTTATTTCTTTCTACAGTACTACCATACTATTTTTAGTATCTTTTTTTTTTTTTAGAGACAAAGTCTCACTTTATCACCCTCGGTAGAGTGCTGTGGCATCACAGCTCACAGCAACCTCTAACTCCTAGGCCTAGGTAATTCTCTTGTCTCAGCCTCCCAAGTAACTGGGACTATAGGCGCCCACCACAACGCCCGGCCATTTTTTGTTGCAGTTTGGCCAGAGCCATGTTTGAACCCGCCACCCTTGGTATATGGGGCTGGCACTGAGCCACAGGAGCCACCCCTATTTTTAGTATCTTAACTTTAGTAAGATGCCCTTTTTTATAAAAATCAAATGTTCAGATGCAATTTAATAAAATCCCCTCTGGCTAGTTTAAAGAGAAAAGGAATACATTAAGATATATTAAGTACTTTTTTCCTCCATAATGGTGTGCATGAATATCCTGGCTGATGCTCTTAAGAGCATCAACAATGCCTAAAAGAGAGGCAAACGCCAGGTTCTTATAAGGCCTTGCTCCAAAGTCATTGTCCGGTTTCTAACTGTGATGATGAAGCATGTTATATTTTTTAGGTTACATTGGCGAATTTGAAATCATCAATGATCACAGAGCTGGGAAAATTGCTGTGAATCTCACAGGCAGGTTAAACAAGTGCGGAGTGATCAGCCCAAGGTTTGATCTGCAACTCAAAGATTTAGAAAAACGGCAGAATAATCTTCTCCCATCCCGCCAGTTTGGTTTCATTGTACTGACAACTTCAGCTGGCATCATGGACCACAAAGAAGCAAGAAGAAAACACACAGGAGGGAAAATCCTGGGATTCTTTTTCTAGGGATGTGATCCATAATGAAAAATAAAATGCCTCAGTGGAAAAAAAAAAAAAAGATATATTAAGTAGCTCATGGATTCCCCAGAAGAGGTAGGCAGTGAAGATTTGATACTATACAGCCAAAAACAATGCTCAAACACATCACATGGAATGCTTTAATCAGTCAAATGTCACACTACTCACCTGAAAACCACAAATTCACTCAACTAGCAAAAAGAATACTCAGTACCAAATACACAAAGCTCTTCCATTGCTTTCCAGAAAATGCAAGACACACACACTTCCTGATACAGAACTAAAACATATGCTCAATTTTTTAGAGCGTTTCAAAGGTGCCTGAAAAGAATGTGTACTCCCTGTACCTCTCACAAAATTCCTTTTGAATGTATTTCAGTCAGCTGCTCCCGCTACACTTCTGTCTCTACAGGGAGCCCAAAAGCTGTACAAAGATACCAGCAGAGAACAGATGAGATATGCCTTCTTCCCCTGCTCTGCTCTTCTTTCTACCTTAGCCTCTTTACTTGCCAAAAATTTTCCCTCCTCTCTCCAAGTACAAAAATTGGTCTCATATTTATGAAAAGAGACAAATTAATTCAGATGTGGAGAGAAGAAAAAAGATATGAGCGGAAAGAAGATGCTGTTGATGTCACTTCCCAAAATGCCTGTGTATAGATCAAACAGGCATTTTGAAATGACCTACATGCAACTTGTCTGAGACTCAAATATAATATTTATAACAAAATAAAATTCTAATTCATTTGAATTCCTCCAAAGTTCCAAGAGAACTTCATTTGTTTAGGACAGTGATTAGAGAAGAAAATAACATCAAATAGGATTCAAAAGGGAAACATTGTGTTTAATGTTGCATGAGGGATGGAGCAGGAGATAAAAGGAAAAAGGAGTAAATAACAGTGACATCCCCCAGGTTGCAAAAAGCTACGTACAAATAACAGGACTTTATCTGTGAATTCTTTAAACAGACTTTTATAAAGTCTATTAAAGATTAATTACTTTCTACTATCAGGATTGTTCATTAAAATGGTGGGATATATAGTTATTGTCACCGGGATTTTTTGTGGGAAATGATGAAGCAACTGTGCTCTGTGATGCACATTGATTGAGATTCAACAGAATTCCATGAGTGAGATCAGTGGAAATGACTGTGTAAAGACCTCCAGAAAGCTACCTCTTCATAAAAGTAATTACAATACCAGAGAAAAAGTCAAAATCAACTCTTCTGAACTCTGGAAATTAACAAAAGACTTCCAACAAAAATGCAAGGAGGATTTATTTAAGAAAATCTTCTGGGCTGGGCACAGTGGCTCCCACCTGTAATCCTAGCACACTGGGAGGCTGAGGCAGGTGGATCACTTCAGCTCAGGAGTTCAAGATCAACCTGAATGAGTGAGATCCTATCTCTATTAAAAATTAAAAAAAAAAAACTAGCCAGTATGGTGACAGGTGCTTGTAGTCCCAGCTATTCGGAAGGCTGAGGCAAGAGGATCACTTGAGCCCAAGAGTTTGAGGTTGCTGTGAGCTATGACTCCCCAGTGCTCTACCAGGGCAACAGAGTGGGACTTTGTCTCAAAAAACAAAGAAAGAAAGGAAGGAAGGAAAGGCAAAAAGAAAATTGACTGAATCTAGTCAAGAACAATGAGCAACTTTGTGGTATTTAATTTGCTATATTCTCTTCTTCCTCTCCCCAGCTCTCCAGTAGCCTTAAAAGTCAACAACACTGCCATAATGGTTAAAAACACACTAACAAAACAAAATAAAAAGCAGTCTGCAGCCACTGGAGGGTCCAAAACTGGTTTGAAACTCCCAAAAATATTATTCTCAGAGAACTAGCTGTGTATAACCTCCCCTGATAAAACTTGCCTTTATTTGACCTTACTCAGAACTTGCTCATAGTTTATTAAAGAGAAGAAACATCAATTGTTTGATGTTGCTACTGTCTGCAAAGGTAATAGCAGTAGGACAAACAAGAAGCTAACCATAACACTTAAAGGAAAAGCTGAAGAATGAAATGTCATAGGAGGCTCTGAAAAACTCCAACACATAGGTGGCTGTGCATAAGCATATGGAAGACTGTACCCATGCCAAAGGCCATTTGAAAGCCTAGGAAAGATCTACAAAGGTCCTAATTTCTCATCTAAAACTGACATTGAAGCTCTGTGGAAGTAAGAAGTGAAGGCTAAGGCAGAGTTACCAACCCCCTCGCTAAAAATTGAAGGACTGCCCAAAACACACACACAAAGCCCATTAGCAAAGGATGAGAGACCCACAAGTTTCTGACATTTAAAGAAATCTCTGCCTAATGATTAGATGACCATTAAGCAACCAAGCAAAAACCTTATGTCAAGCATGCCACAAAAAGTACAGACTTTGTGAATTAATTTAGGAAAGTCACAAAACACAGTGACAGAAAACACTGTAACAAATAGCAACAACAAACCCCAAGACAGTGAGTGATCTTATATCCAATAGTGCTACATCACATTACTTTAAATATCTCTAAAAAATGACAAAATTGTAAAGATAAATAAAATGTTTCAATACAAAAGTAAAATATATAAAATATCCAGTTTTCAAACCGTCCCCTCCAGAAAAGGATAACACATGTAAGGAAACAAGAAGATGCAATCAATAGAAAGGAAGAGTGAAACAAAAAAGAAAAAAAAAAGGGAGGGAGCCCTAGGAGGCTAGATACTGACAACATTAGACAAAGATATTAAATCAGCTATTTTAAATATATTCAAATAACTCAAGCCCAAAAGAAAGTATAAGCATATGTCTTACCAAGCATAGAGTATAAATAAATAGAAATTATAATAAAAGAATGAATAAAAATCAATAAATTTTAAAAGATTGCAATTACACCATTTTGTCCTATTGTGCCAACACAAAACAAGCCCGGAAAACAATGAAATAATAAAGATAAGAGTGGAGATAAATGAAATGGAGACTCTGAAAAAAATAGAGAAAAACAATTAAAACCAAAATTTTGTTATATTAAAAGAGTAAGAAAATTGACAACGCTCTAGCCAAGTTGACCAATACAAAAAGAGAGAATACTGAAATTACTAAAAGATTCCTAACCTTACAGAAATTTCTGTAAGAGTCCCAACTTCACAGAAATAAATAAATAAATATACAGAGGGTGACGCCTGTGGCTCAAAGGAGTAGGGCGCCAGCCCCATATGCTGAAGGTGGTGTGTTCAAACCCAACCTTGGCCAAAAACTGCAAAAAATAATAAATAAATAAATAAATAAATAAATACTATGAATAGTTATATAACGTAGATGAAATAGAAAAGTTCCTGAAAAAAAAAAAAACAAACCAAAACTGACTTAGGAAGAAATAGCAAAACTGAATAGACCTAATAACAAGAGATCAAATAAGTAAACAAAATCCCACAAAGAAAAGCCCAGGATCAGGTGGCTTTACTAGTGCATCAGATCAAATGTTTAAACAATTAACCCCAATCCTTTATAAACTACCAAAAAAACCCAAAAGGGAATAATTTCCATTTGCAATTATAATGGCCTAACAACACTAAAATCCTTCATGATATTGTTCTAGCCTCTAATACTTCTCAGACTATTTCTTTTCATTCTTCTTTCCAGACTTTTCACCCTTCTTGTTGGAATCCCCTGAACTTCTATTTTCAGGCCTTTATTTTCTGCCCTTTCTCAGTCAGCACTACCTACATGTTTAACAGTCATTTCAAAGACAGATTTAGAGGAAACAGGTTTAAAAAAAGTATGTTCCAATAAATATCCAACCTGACATAGTTCTACAAATAGTCATGCAGGTGTACATGGCCAATCCTAGGAGAACTATTCACACATCATAGATCCATTAAGCAACTTTATCTCACAAAAATCAGTAAATTGCAAACATGTTACAACTAATCATAATTTGCATTGAAATACCAAAATGACCCTAACTTTGACATTCCTAGTGAGTTAGGATTTCAAAGTAGACTAATGACCTCCAAAGAGATAAATTTAATTCTCTTTACTCAAGACACCTTATTATTAAACACATTTCTCCCTTTCACACAAAATCTGCCTCTCTTGCTGACTTTCAATTCTGTATTTGTTTTCACCGTTCACCTAGATTTGAAATCTTAGGCTAGCTTACTCTCCCCTCCAACTTATTCTACAAAGTACAGTAAGACTAATCTGCCCCTGAAATACAACAAATGACATGTCTAAGGAAGTTGAGTTGGTAATGTCTGCTGACCACAGTGCCACCAGGTGTACAAAGGTAACTTAGTACAGCCTCCCCTAATGGTGAGGCGTTTTTACTTTTGCTCCAGTTATCTGTTCTAAAGCAACATGTACAAACTCTAAAAAGATCTTCTAATCTTCAATCATTTCATGTTCATAGTGTTTCTGAAATCAAAGCAGCAATCCTTAGGGTTCCTTTCTCATCTTTCTTCAAGAGTTCGCCTCTGAATCCTAAACAGTTTTCTCCTGAGTGTGACTAAACTTTATGATTCTCTGCCTCCTGGAAATGCTCTGTGTGCATAGCTTGGTTCACTGACCATTTTAATTCATGTACATAAGTTAATCACCTCAAAATCATGAGTTTTAATAAGGCCCACTGGAGAACTCAGCCTCCTCTGCTAATAACTCTTCTTACTCCAGAGAAGCATTTAGAGACTGAAATATAATCAGTGACAGTTAAAGTTATAATGAATCACTAGAGGCATCCCCTGGTCTTAACTGTGATGCTGGCATGAGCCGGAGAAACACAGAAGATTAATTAAAAAGTTGCATTCTCCCCTGGGTCGTTTCAAGAGGTAGTCCCTATTGACATGTAACTTTAAGGGAACAAAACTCTAGGCTTTTTCCTTCCCAGAACTTCATGATTGTGATTACAAACACCTAACCTCTTGAGTGCCATTTGACCCAGCAAAGCAGGAAAAAATTAGTACCTTGTAACCCTATTCCTTTGTGCACAACTTCTTTCATCATTAAGAGAAAGCACAGTGTTCAGAGAGGTATTTTGTTTAGATTTTATTCAACTACTTCATGGGGGCCCTGTGTGGGATAGTGAGCCCATACAATTCTCTTATTATTTTCATCTCCAGCTGAATTGGTCTGCTGTCTTAGGCCTAATTAGGGATGCAGTTCAAGAATAAGTTCTTATTACCTAAGAGAAATCTGAAGCTTTGAAAGAATTTTGAGAGTTGATCTGCTGTTGCCCATTCATTTTACAGGATAGAAAGTAAATACTCCAGAAGGTTATACAATTTGTATGTATAAGATCATAGAGTTTATGGTTGAACAAGATGTATAGGTTGAATGCTAGTTTCCTAGTACAGTGTTTGTTCAAGAGGGATTGTAATAGTGTCTGTTATTTAAGACAAGTCTGGAAAAAAGTTAAGAAATTACTTTAATTGGATCACAGTCAAGAAAATATGATGCCCTATTATTTCTTCCTTTGAAATTTTGAAAGCCCCCTAATAGTTTTGAAAGCCCCTAATACCCTTCCCTCTCCACTCTCATTGCCTTGCTTTTATTAACTCGTGCTTCTAATCCTCCCACAGCCTCCTTGCTTTGGCAGCCATAATTCAGCCATTCCTATTTCTAACCTGTCTTTCATGCCATTCCTAAATAATCTTTCTAAAAATAGATCATATCACAACCAATTACTGAATGTAAACTATGCAGTCTTAATGATGTCATTGCTCTTCTTACTTACCCATGCTATATTAAGTGAGGGAGGGGATCTAATTTGACCTTTTTTTGGTCCCATTTTTCTATTCAATGATTCTAAAATAATTTGTTTAAATTTGCCTACTTCATTGATTTATGCTCTCCTTTTATCACATATTAGATTCTCAGATATAGCAGTATTTATTTCTGTGTTTTTGTTATTGTTGTTTCACACATCTTTCAGTTAATTATATATGTTCCACCTTGTTTTGATAACCACATCTGTGTAAGTTGGGAAAGCGAACTGTGGTTTAGCCGCACAATGGAATACTACTTGGGAATGAAAAGGAATGGACCATTGATGCAGAAATAACATAAAAGAATCTCAAAATAATCATGCTGAGTAAGAGAAGTCAGATTTTTTCAAAGTAAATTATTTATTTACATAAAATTCTAGAAATTCTGAGAAATGCAAAGTAATCTGTGACAGAAAGCACATTAGTGGTTGCCTGGGAGCAGAAGAAGAGGGCAAAATGGTGACTACGAAGGAAAACAAGAGAACTGGGAGGACTGATGGTTATGTTAGTTACTTTGTGGTGTTTCATGGGTATATACATCTGTCAGTAATTCATCAAATTGTACACTGTAAATATGTTGAGTTTATTGCATGACTGTATACCTTAATAAGGCTGTTACAGAAAAAAGAAAAGGTTTTCTGAACTGACCATTATGAGGTAACTGTGACTTTCAAGGGAATAGATTCTCCATAAGATAGTAGGTGTGAAAACCCAATTGCAGGAAGTAAAGAGTGAGTGGATAGTAGGTATTAGAAGCAAATGACTTGGCTCAGCGCCTGTGGCTCAATTGGCTAAGGCGCCAGCCATGTACACCTAAGGTGGTGGGTTCAAATCCCCAACCCAGGCCTCCAAACAACAATAATGGCTGCAACCAAAAAATGGCCAGGCATTGTGGCAGGTACCTGTGGTCCCAGCTACTTGGGAGGTGGAGGCAGGAGACTCGCTTGAGCCCAGGCGTTGGAGGTTGCTATGAGCTGTGATGCCATGGCACTCTACCCAGGGGGATAGCTTGAGGCTCTGTCTCAAAAAAAAAAAAAGAAGCAAATGACTTATTGGTGAAGTAAAGAAGAAAAAGATAGGAATGAAATCAGGCAATAGGCCCAAGAGAAAAATTTTTTTAACTAAAGAGATGTTCTAAGCATGTCTATAGTCCTGGGGGATGGATTCAGTGAGAATAGAATTGAAGATTCCAGTGAGTGAGGCAATAGGCCCCCAAGGAAGAGTGCAAGATATTTACCAAAAGAATTCAGGACACCCCCTGCAAAGAATTTAGGAGAAGACCTAAAGACATAGTTATCTCTAAAACTTTCTTGAGCACCTTTGAAATCCACATGCATTTCCCAGTTGTCTTTAACACAAATTTTACCTTCTGGGACATTTTCCCACATTTTACATTTTTCAAATTTCACCTTAAAGCATCATTTTACTAAAGTTGTTGAACACAGGCAAATGTGGATCATAAATTCAATTTAAAATTTGTTGAACTTCTGTCAGGTCTAAGTCCTGCCTTGCTGCCTTCTCTGTGGGCTGCCAAGCAAAGATTGTCATTGTGCGAGCTGGTCTCTGAGCTCCTCTTGCATTTTTTGCAGCACAGAAATATGTGCCAATCTGACTCCATTCTGCCCCTCCACGCAAAGGTTAAATCTCTTAAGGGACATTCTAGTTTTCATGAAAAAAATTTTGGCTACTATATATCAATCAGTTTAATTTACCAGGAAATGGGACCCTATTTCCTGACTTCATTGGATTGTTGGTATCTAACCTCATGGTGTCATGGATGAGGAAGCTGTGGCTGCTAGAAATCTAGATATTTTCCCCTTCCTGGTGTATTACCAAGACGGCTGTAGAACTTGAAAGGTAACAGCAACACAACTGAAAGAGAAAAATAATATTTCATGGAATAATGGAAAGATTGGCATGTGACTTTCAGGTAATGTTTTTGAGTTAAAAGACAGCCAAATTGAATGGTACTGAATTTGCTCTATGCTCAGCATCTCACCTTCATAAAAAGACATAATGTTAGAGATGGAAAATACCTTACAGGACAGCTAACATTAAGGTCATCAAGTATGAAATGTCCAATTTCTAAACAAAAGTTTAGTCTATCATATCTCAAACCAAAAGCAATACTATTAATCAAAGTGTGTGCCTAAACTATCAACAAAGTTTTTCCACCTTACCGGTAGCTTGTTTATACCAGCAGCAAAGAAGCCTGAAGAGCAAGTGGAGATGAAATCACAGAAGGTGTTTTCCACAACTTGTTGAGAATTAAATAGTTTTCCTTGCAAGAAGTGATCCAAAGCCTGGAAGAAGTGGTAGTCAGATGGTGCAATCTGGTGAATACAGTGGGTGAAAGAGAGTTTCCAAGTTCAGCTTCCATAGTTAGAGCAGCATTGTTGTGCAACCCATGGTTAAGTGTTGTCTTGTAAGAGGATTGGCCTGTCTCTATTGACTGATCTCGGCTGCTTAATCACAAGCATCCTCATCATTCCATCCAATTGCAGTAGACGTCTGCTATAATCAAAGACAAGGTTTCATGAAGTTATAGTGGATAATACCAGTGCTGACACCATTAGCCTTTTTTGATGGATATTTGGTTTTGTACTGTATAACTGCACTTCATCCTGTTTTTAAATTTCAGAATAGTACGGGGATACACAAGTTTTGTTTACATGGCTTGCTTCATACAGATTGAGTCCAAGTTTTAAGGGTGCCCCTCACCACATGCAGATTATTAGAGGACTGTTTTGCTTATATGTTGTGGTGTCGGATATGGCAAAAAGTATGCATGGACTTTTTTATTTGCTCATCAACTTTTGTTGTTTTTGTGTATTTAATGTGTGGCCTAGGACAACTTTTATTCTTCCAATGTGCAGCAGGAAAGAAAAAAGTTAGACACCCCTGGTCTCTGTCAGTGTCATGATCTCTATTAATGCTGGTAAGTTGTAGTGTTTAAACTCCAAAAAGAGGAGCAGAGGTAGGCAGCTGGTTGCAATCAGCAGTGGAACAAGTCATTCCAAAGAGCTGATTCTGTTTAACCCTTAAAGAAGAAAGCTTAAGGGTAGTTAGCCGGGAAGGGAGTATAACAAGGTGTGTCCAACCTCTCATCCCATTATATCCAGGATTTCAGTTTTTAAGCTTTCTCTGGGATTCCCCTGGGATCCATTCAGTCAGTTGGGAAGGGTTAGAATTTTATTTTTATTTCTCACTGTGAATGAGAGGAATAGACTATGTACTTACATTGGCAACACTATACAAACAACTAGTAAGCTTTCATAACCTTGGGATGTCAGTGTCTCACAGCTGTGTTCATATTGATGTGTGGTGGTGTCTTTCTGAGTGGAATTCATTACTGTTGCATGTTTTTGTGTGCTATACATCAACAGCCCTGATGGTCATTCCAGAGAAAGAGTTTCAAAATTGCTTTAGTCAACTAGGTGCTGGCACCAATGCATAGCTTCCCAAAGGGAGTGCTTCGAAGGTGACTGTAGTAATATTCAACAATAAAGTATGTAGTACTTTTTTTAGAATAGGTTGCAAACTTAATTGTCAGATCTCGTATTAGCCTATATATACAATTAGCCTGAAATTTGTGAAGCATCTAATTAATAAATCATCATTTCTATCATAATAGATGAGATGACTTAACCTTTTAATTACAGATGGAACAATAATATTCTGTGTCCCATAAAACATGAAGTTCTACTTTTGAAGAACACTTGTCATGATGTTTATGTCTTATACTTCTCATTCTGTACAATGTCAAACAACCTTCAATTGTACATTAAGCTTTCGATAATAATACAAGAACATGCATGAAATAAATTGAGAAGAAAAATAACACAAAATTATAACTTCTTTCATTGTCCATATCATAGTATTAAAATGTGAAATTATAAAAACTAGTGTAGATGTCATAGCTGGAACTCTGACAGCTGTGTGGGGCATCAGACAAGGTTCATTGCCTAGAAATGATGAAACAAACACCTAGGAGTTTAGGAGTCAGTCTACCGTTTCTGAAATGCCTATCCTCCAGGCTTACTTTATTTGAGAAAAAAAATAAAATTCTACTTCATTTTTTAAAAAACAGTCCCCATTCTTCAGGTCTGATTTGGTTATGTGACATCTGAGATTTCTGCTTTTCTGCTTTCTTCAAATTACCTGTCCATCTGACACCAATTCACCTACACACAGACTAGAAAAAAGATAAAATAAAAATTCATTGTTTAAAAAGTAGGTGATATTTACATGGTTCAAAACCCCCACATTATAAAAGGATAATAGAGTCTCCCTCCCATTCTTGCATCTCAGGCACACAATTTTCATCTTCAGAATCAGTGCATACCAGTCTACTCATTCATTTTTATGGCTCTGGTGTGTTCTTCTGTATGGATGTTCTATAATTTATTTAATCAGTATTTTACTAACATTTTGATTTCCAATTCTTCACTACCACAAATATTCCACCATAAATAACCTTGTGTAAACATAATTTTCTACATGAGGGCAAATAGCTAAGGAACAAATTCTTATAAATGAAATTGCTGGTTCAAAAGACTCAGACATTCATAACATTGATAGAAATTGCCCTCCAAAGGCAACAGAAAATTTTATATTCCCAAGGGCACTGCAGAAGAGTGCTTGTTTTCCACATTCCTCAACAGTACATTATCCAAGTTTTAGATCTTGGTAAATCTCTTAAGTGAAAAAATGGTATTGCAGCGTAGTTTTTCATTTCTCTTACTATGAGGTGCGTATATTTTGACATATTTAAGAACTTTTTTATTTCTTTTTATGAACTACTTGAAATTTCTTACCTTAGTTTCTACATTTGTACCTCAGGTTCTTCATGGGACTGTTGTGAAGATAAAAAAAAAAAAGCTAACATGCATAAATGTCAAGAACAATCGCTGGGACATAATAAGCACCATATTAGTAGTTGCTTTCATCATCATGGTGTTCATATCCTGCGCCCACTTTTCTGCTGAGTTGTTGAGCTCTGTCTTATTGTTTCTGTAGGAATTATTTAAAGGTACACTCCAGTTTTTCTGAGACAGTCCCAGTATATACCTGTTATCCTAGAATAATAATCAGTAGTGTCCCTGTACACCTTCAAACGGGTCATGGTCTAAGGGATAGGCACAAAGTTGTAGTTATATGTGGGATAAGTCTAGGAAGTATGTCTAGAGAGCTAATGTACAGCATGAGGACCATAGTTTCTGCATTGCATGATAGAAATTTGCTAAGAGAATAGATTTTAGATGTTCTTACCACCGAAAAGTGGGTAACTTTACGAGATGATTGCATATATTAATTTGCTTCGCTATAGTATCCATTTTACTATAGATATCAAAACATTGTACTCTACAACTTAAGTATGTACAATTTTTTTAATTAGCTAAATAAATATAAGCTTACCTAAGGCCCAGATTGGTGAGGGTGAAGCTTTTTGCCATGTGGAACTTGTTTATATGTAGTTCAAAAGATACAGACATTTCAGCCTTTTCTTCTACATCTTCCAAACTATACTATTGCTAGAAAAACCTACCCTTCCAAGATTACAAAACAATTCTCTCACGTTTTCTTTAGTACTTTAAGTTTTCTTTCCTTACATGCTTTTGTTCATTTGGAATTTTTTTTTTTTTTTGAGACAGAGTCTCAAGCTGTTGCCCTGGGTAGAGTGCTATGGCATCACAGCTCACAGCAACCTCCAACTCCTGGGCTTAAGCGATTCTCTTGCCTCAGCCTCCCAAGTAGCTGGGACCACAGGTGCCCACCACAATGCCCAGCTATTTTTTGGTTGTAGTTGTCATTGTTGTTTGGTGGGCCCAGGCTGGATTTGAACCTGCCAGCTTTGGTGTATATGACTGGAGCCTTAGCCACTTGAGCTACAGGCACTGAGCTTTCATTTGGAAATTTTATTACAGTTTCATTAAGATATAATTCACATACTATACAGTTCACCCTTTTAAAGTGTAGAACCATCACCATGATCTAACTTAAGAACATTTTCTTCACTCCCAAAAAAGACTGTGTACTCATTAGCTGTTGCTCCCCATTCTCCTTCCCCCTCTCCCTTATTCTGGCAAGCATTAACCTACTCTCTGTTTCTATCATTTATCTATTCTGAATATATTAGTTTATGGGTGTTGACGTAACAAAATGCCACAAACTGGGTGGCTTAAACAGTATAAATTTATTTTTTCACAGTTCTGGGGGTAAATATCTGAGATCAAGGTGGCAGCATGATGGTTTCCTTTGAGGCATGTTGCCTTGCTTATAGATGGCCACATTCTCCCTGTATTTTCACATGGTCCTTCCTGTGTGCCCATCTGTGTCCTAATCTCTTCTTATAAGGACACTGATCATACTGAATTTGGGCCCACCTTATTGATCTCATTTTAATTTGCTCACTACTTTAAAGACCCTATCTGTAAATACAGTCACAATCTAAAGTACCAGAATTTAGGACTTTACATACTTATTTTGGGAAGAAGCAATTTAGCTCATAACAACAGACAATTTATACAAACAATATATAATGTCACCTTCTGTGACTGGATTATCTCACTTAGAATGATGTTTTCAAGGTTTATCCATGTTGTAGCACATATCACCACTTCATTCCTTTATTACAAAATGATATTTTGTTGTAGGATATAATATATCTTGTTTATACGTCCATCAGTTGTTTCCACTTTCTGTTTATTGCAAATAATGCTTCTATCAACATTTCTTTACAGGTTTTTGTTTGGACATACAATTTCAATTCTCTAGAAGTGGAATTTCTAGGTCATGTGGTAAGTTTATGTTTAACTTTCTGAGAACTGCCAGGTTGTTTTCCAAAATGGCTCCACAATTTCACATTCCCACCAGCAATTTATTTATAGGAGTTCCAATTTATCCACATTTTTACCAACACAAGTTATTATCTTTTTTATTATATCCGTCCTAATATCTATGAAGTGGAACTCCCGTGGTTTCAATTTGCATTTCCCTGATAACTAAACATAATAAGTATAATTTCCTGTGTTTACTAGCCATTTGTATATCCTCTCCATAGAAATATCAGTGCAAAGCTTTGCTCATTTTAAACTGGATTATTTCTCTTTGTATTGTTGACTTGTAAGAGTTCATTATATACCCTGGATGCAAATTCCTTATCAGATATATGATTTGCAAATATTTTTCACATCTGTGGATCGTCTTTTCACTTTCTTAATAGTGTCCTTTGAAATATGAAAAATTTTAATTCAATTAAGTCCAACATGTCTATTTTTTTCTTGGGCTTTTGATGTTATATTTAAGAAATTATGACCTACTCCAAAATTATGAATGTTCATGCCTGTGGTTCCTATAAGAGTTTAGCTTTAGCTCTTCAACTTAGGTCTATAGTTCATTTGACTTTAGTCATACACACACACACACACACACACACACACACACGA
Organism: Galagoides demidoff; assembly: GCA_963574575.1. NCBI lineage: Eukaryota > Metazoa > Chordata > Mammalia > Primates > Galagidae > Galagoides > Galagoides demidoff. The sequence continues at coordinate 18,243 of CAUYQV010027210.1, read as the reverse complement.
TGTTGGGGAAGGTGTCCAACCTCATTGTTTTGTTTGTGGACATACGAGGTCTGAACTAAATTCATGAATTCATCCTAGGAAAAGTGCTGCCTATCTCACTGCGGAATACTGGAGTACTCCCCTTGGGAAGTTGCGCACCAATGCCAGTGCCTTGTCCACCCTTCAAAAAAAATTTGGACTCTATTTCTGGAATGACCATCAAAGCTGTTTTCACATTACTCTTGGTCTCCTGAATGTCATCAAAATATCTTCCTTTCAATCTTACCTTTATCTTTGGGTAAAGCAAAAAGTCATTGGGAGCCAGATCAGGTAAGTTGGAAGGGTGTTCCAATAGTTATTTATTTACTTGCTAAAAAACTCCCTCACAGACAGTGACATGAGACCTGGTGAATTTTCATGATGAAAGAGCCATGAGTTGTTGGCCAAGATTTTCAGTTAAGATTTTTCTGTTTTTCTATTTCTGTTTACTTGGTCTACTATGTTTCTCACAATTTTGATGCACAATTCAGCTAATTTTTGCAATGTTTAGGTCAGTTTTGCTCATTATTGGTTTCCCTGACCTCTTCATCAGTGATGCTTTCTCTCACCTCAGAAAAACATTTAATCTATCTCTACACAGCCATTTTCTTCATGGCGTTATCCCTGTAAACCTGGATTTACATGTCCCTGATTTTACTTCCACTCTTGCCAAGTTTAACAAGAACTTAAACATTTACTCATTCATTACTCCAATTAAAATGCAAACATTCTCACAACAGCACACACAAACACCCAGTAACAATAATGAATATCACTCAACAAGACACTGCTGCATGTCAACATGGAACACAGCTCTAAGATGCAACATACCAATGTTATGAAACATTGTAGACAAATGGAGAGCAAAAACTGATTGTTCCCTGAGAGAGTTGTGGGATCACTCCAAAAGATCAAACATTTGTCTTATAGTAATTCCTGAAGGAGAAGAGGATGGTCCTAAAGGTACAGATGCTCTAGTCCAAGAGATTACAGAGGAAAATTTCCCAAGTATTGCACAGCACTGCCAATGTAAGCACACGGTGGTAGCAAGTTCATGAACTTAATTGTGGGACCATGTACAGTTGTCCCAACACCATGTATCAAATGACTGTTCCTTCCCCCCACTCTCACTTTTCTTGAAACTCATTTTGCAATTTATTGTTCTACAAACTACGAAGAGCAAAATTATATGTTTCCGAATGGTTACCCAATTTTTTACTTTTACTTATTGAATAATTCTTATTTTCCTCCTTGATTCAAAATTTTTAATTTTAATATATATTTAGTATGCCCTGTATTAAGCATTCAACAAGTATTAGATCTGAAAAACTGAAACAAGAAGATGCAGGATAAAGAATTCATTGTCCATTACCTATCTATCTCTATTCTTTCTTGCTGGATATGGACCAAGACCTGAGGGCAAAGGCATGGTCCCCTGACTCCATCAGAGCCAGCAAACCTCCACTGAGCCACCAAGCAGAGAAGCGGACACCAGTGTGGACTGAGTCTGGTGGGAGGGGATATGGACCACTGGCTCCAATTGAGATGTTGGAGACCCTTGGATCCATCTCTATGGAGCAGGGTTTGTACCACCAAGACCGTTTGAATATAAATTGTGTCTGGGGCTGTCCACCTGGGGACACTTTGAGGTTGACCATGGAAGTTCTGTAGCAGAAAAGAGTTAAATGGTGGGGGCAGGGTGCCACAGCTGTCTGTATCTCTCCACAGCCAAGGTTTAAACCTACCACCATGGCTTCTTAGGATAGGAAAGAGGTTGGCTGGTTTCAAAACAGAGCCAGCATGTGCTAGCTCACCAAGTAGGTCCTCAGAGTCTTCAGCCAAAACTCTAAAAGGGGTCTTTGTAAGGTTGTAGGGGATTAGCCACAATTCCAAAGCCTAGCACTTTGGTAAGAGGTTGATTAACTCTACTACCTTGGAACCCAATTCAATCTCACCCTACCAGTTCTAATAACCAACCAGTGGAAATAACCATAGGGCAGAACCAACAGAACACTCTGGCAGCATGAATAACCAGAGTAGATCAACCCCTCCAAGGAATGACAAAGGAGATATTACTGAAGATGCCATGCATAGACAAATATCTGAAATGTCAGAAATAGAATTTGGAATTATTGATGGCAAATAAGATGAATAGAATGGAAGAAAAGTTAAAAATTGAAATCCAAAGAGTAGCTCTAAAGTTGTCTCAAGAAATTAATGACTTCAAAAACAAAGTCACCAAAGATATGGACATAATGAGAAAAGAGATAACAGAGCTCACGGAAATGAAAAAGTTCTTCAAGGACCTCCAAAATACAGTAGAATCCCTAATACAGTTGACCAGGCAAAAGAAAGGATCTCTGAAATTGAAGACAAAGCTTTTGAACATTCCCAAATTCTCTAAGAGGTAGACAAATGAAGAGCAAAAACTGATTATTCCCTGAGAGAGTTGTGGGATCACTCCAAAAGATCAAATATTTGTCTTATAGAAATTCCTGAAGGAGAAGAGGATGGTCCTAAAGGTACAAATGCTCTAGTCCAAGAGATTACGGAAGAAAATTTCCCAAGTATTGCAAGAAATACAAAAATTCAGATAGTAGACAGTTTCAGAACCCCAGCAAGACTCAATCTGAATAAAGCATCTCCTAGGCACATTGTGATTAACTTTGCCAAAGTTAAGATGAAGGAGAAAATTCTGCAAGCAACCAGACATAAGAAAAGTAGTAGCTACAAAGGGAGAAATATCAGAATGACTGCACATTTCTCAGCCAAAACTTTTCAAGCCAGAATAGGATGGTCATTGACCTTCAATCTCCTAAAATAAAACAACTTTCAGCCCAGGATTCTGTATCCAGCTATACTGAGTTTCATTTATGATGGAGAAATCAAATACTTTAATGACATATGCATGTTGAAGAAATTTGTCATATCTAAACCAGCTCTCCAGGATATTCTCAGACCCATCCTCCACAAGGACCAGCACAATGCTCTACAACCAAAGTAAACTCACTGGGAAATTTTTGAACAAAACTCAACTTCCACAGTGGTGAAAGGATTAAAAATGTCCACTGAATTTTCAAAAAACATGACATGCAAAATACTACCAGGTTTATCAATTCTGTCAGTGAATGCGAATGGTTTAAACTGTCCTCTAAAGAGGCATAGGATGGCTGACTGGATACATAAACTCAGACCAGATATCTGCTACATACAAGAATCTCATCTTATTTGTCAAGGGAAACACCCAACATGAACAGATTTCAAGAAGTAAAATTTATGCACCTGGGTGGCACCTGTGGCTCAGTGAGTAGGGCACTGGCCCCATATACTGAGGGTGGTGGGTTCAAACCCAGCCCCAGCCAAACTGCAACAAAAAAAGTAGCTGGGTGCTATGGCAGGTGCCTATAGTCCCAGCTACTCAGGAGGCTGAGGCAAGAGAATTACCTAAGCCCAAGAGCTAAAGGTTGCTGTGAGCTGTGACACCACAGCACTTTACCAAGAGTGACAAAGTGAGACTCTGTCTCTAAAAAAAAAAAATTATGCACCCTACCAGAATGCTCCTCAATTTATAAAGCATACCCTAATGGAGATGAACACCTTGATATCTTCCTGCACTATAATAGTTGGAGATTTTAACACCCCTTTGACAGTCTTAGATAGATTCTCCAAGAAGAAACTAAATAAAGAAATATTAGACTTAAACCTGACCCTAGAACAAATGGATTTTGTAGACCTCTACAGAACCTTTCATCCTAATAAAACTGAATATACATTCTTCTCATCAGCCCATGGATCATCCTCCAAAATTGATCATATCCTAGGAAACAAATCTAAGTTCAGCAAATTTAAAAGACTAGAAATTATTCCTTGTATCTTCTCAGACCACCATGGAATAAAAGTTGAACTCAACAGCGACAGGAATCCTTATACTCAAACAAAGTCATGGAAACTAAATAATCTTAGGCTGAATGATAGCTCCATCAAAGACAAGATTAAGAAGGAAATCACCAGTTTTTGGAACAAAATGATAATGAAGACACAAATTATCAAAATCTGTGGGATACTGCAAAGGCAGTTCTAAGAGGAAAAATTATAAAACTAGAAACCTTCATCAAGAAAACAGAAAGAGAAAAAGCCAACAACTTAATAGATCATCTCAAGGAACTGGAAAAGGAGGAACTTTCCAACCCCAAACCCAGCAGAAGAAAAGAAGGACAGAAAAAAATTAGGACAGAATTAAATGAAATTGAAAACAGAAGAATCATTCAGAAGATCAATGAAACAAAAAGTTTGTTTTTTGAAAAGATTAATAAAATTGATAAACCTTTGGCTAACTAAGCAGAAACAGAAAAGTAAAATCTCTAATATCATCTATCAGAAATGATAAAGGAGAAATAACCACAGACACTTTAGAAATTCAAAAAAAAAAACCTCAATGATTACTACAAAAAACTCTATTCTCAGGAATATGAAAATCTGAAGGAAATGGACCAATACCATACCTGGAAGCACACCACCTTCCTAGACTCAACCAGAAAGAATTGGAAATTTTGAATAAACCTATATCAATCACTGAAATAACATCAACTATATAAAATCTCCCAAAAAAGGGAAAGTCTGGGACCAGAGGGCTTCACATCCAAATTCTATGGAACCTTTTATGAGGAACTAGTACCTATATTATACAACCTTTTCTAAATCATAGATAAAGAAGGAATACTTCCCAACACATTTAAATGAAGTAAATATCACCCTGATACCCAAATCAGGAAAGGATCCAACAAAGAAGGAAAATTATGGACCAATATCATTAATGAATACCAATGCAAAAATATTCAATAAGATCTTAGCAAACAGAATTCAGCAACACATCAAAAAAATTATACACCATGATAAGTTGGTTTTATTCCAGGGTTACAGGGTTGGTTCAACATATGCAAATATATAAATATAATATATCGTATACATAAATAAAATAAAAGGCCATATGATTCTCTAAATTGATGCAGAAAAAGCTTTTGATGATATCCAGCACCCTTTCATGATTAGAACATTTGAGAAAATAGGCATAGAAGGGATATTTCTTAAACTGCTAGAGGCCATCTATAGCAAACCCACAGTCAATATCATATTGAATGGAATAAAACTGAAAACATTTCTACTCAGATCAGTAATGAGGCAAGGATATCCATTGGCTTCACTGCTATTCAACAGAGTAATGGAAGTCCTAGCCATCACAATCTGGCAAAAGAAGGCAATCAAGTGTATCTGAATGGAGTCCAAGGAAATCAAACTCTCACTCTTAGCTGATAATATGATCCTACACCTGGAAAATCCCAGGGACTCAACTACAAAACTCTTAGAAGTTATTGAGGAATATAGCAGTGTCTAAGGATATAAAGTCAATACTTATAAATCAGTACCTTTTATATATGCCAACAATAGTCAAGCTGAAAATACAGTCAAGGACTCTATTCCTTTTATAGTAGTGCCAAAGAAGATGAAATATCTGGGAATTTTCCTAACAAAGGACATGAAAGATCTCTATAAAGAGAATTATGAAACTCTGAGAAAATAGCTGAAGATTTTAACAAATGGAAATACATACCATGCTCATGGCTGGGAAGAATCAACATTGTTAAAATGTACATATGACCCAAAGGAATCTACAAATTTAATGCAATCCCTATTAAAGCACCATTGTCATATTTTAAAGAGCTTAAAAAAATAGGCTATACTATAAATCTATAGTGATCAAAACAGCATGGTACAGGCTCAGTGCCTATAGCTTAGAGGCTAGGACACTGGTAACATACACCAGAGCTGGGTGGTTCAAATCCAGCCCAGACCTGCCAAAACAACAATGACAACTACAACAAAAAAATAGCCAGGCATTGTGGTGTGCACCTGTAGTCCCAGCTACTTGGGAGGCTGAGGGAAGAGAATCACTGAAGCCCAAGAGTTTGAGGTTGCTCTGGGCTATGACACCACTGCATTCTACCAAGGACAACAAAGTGAGACTCTGTCTCAAGAAAAAAAAAGAAAAGAAAAGAAAAAGAACAGCATGGAACTGGCACAAAAACAGAAAGGTAGATGTATGGGACAGAATAGAGAACCAAGAGATGAACCCAGCTACTTATCATCATTTCCTCTTTGAAAAGCCTATCAAAAACATTCCCTGGTGGGGGAAAAACTCCCTATTTAACAAATGGTACTGGGTGAACTGGATGGAGACCTGTAAAAGACTGAAACTAGATCCCCACCTTTCATCATTAACAAAAATTGATTCTCAGGTGGTGTCTGTGGCTCAAAGGAGTAGGGCACCAGCCCCATATGCCAAAGGTGGTGGGTTCAAACCCAGCCCCTGGTAAAAAAACTGCAAAAAAACAAAAACATTTTTAAAAAATTGATTCTCACTGGATAAAAGATTTAAACTTAAGACATGAAACTATAAAAATTCTAGAAGAGAGTGCAGGGAAAACACTTGAAGAAATTGGCCCAGGAGAATATTTTATGAAGAGGACCCCTCGGGCAATTGAAGCAACACCAAAAATAAATTACTGGGATCTGATCAAACTAAAACGCTTTTGCACAGCCAAGAGCACAGTAAGTAAAACAAACAGACAACGAATGGGAGAAGATTTTTGCCGGTTGCTTCCAACAAAAGTCTGATAACTAGAATCCACAGAGAACACAAACTAATCAATAAGAAAAGAACAAATAACCCGATTTCTATGTGGCAAGAGACTTGAATAGAAACTTCTCTGATGAAGACAGGCCCATGGCCTCCAAACACATGTAAAAATGCTCATCATCGGTGGTGCCTGTGGCTCAAGGAGTAGGGTGCCAGCCCCATATGTCAAGGGTGGTGGATTCAAACTCAGCCTCGGCCAAAAAAAAAAAATGCTCATCATCTTTAATCATCAGAGAAATGCAAATTAAAACCACTTTGAGATATTATCTAAGACTAGCCCATATAACAAAATCCCAAAACTACAGATATTGGCATGGATGCAGAGAGAAGGGAACACTTCTACACTGCTGGTGGGAATGTAAGCAAATATGACCCTTTTGGAAAGAAGTTTGGAGAATACTCAAGAAACTAAAAGTAGACCTACTGTTTGATCCTGCAATTCCTCTACTAGGTATATACCCAGATGATCAAAAATCATTTTACAACAAAGACATTTGCACCAGAATGTTTATTGCAGCCCAATTCATAATTAACAAGACATGGAAATAGCCCAATTGTCCATTGACCCATGAATGGATTCACAAATTGTGGTATATGTACACTATGGAATACTATGCAGCTATAAAGAAAGATGGAGCCTTCACATCTTTTATGTTTACCTGGATGGAGGTGGAACATATTCTTCTTAGTAAAGTATCTCAGGAATGGGGAAAAAAGTATCCAATACTACTATGATATCAATATATAATCACTCACACATTCATACAAATGGTAAAACATAAATTATAGTCCAGAAAGTAGAAGGGAAGAGGAGAGGTGGGAAGAGGCAGGGTATTTGGGGGGACCTCACCTAATGTTCATGATGCAATGGTACATTTCAAAACTATTAAGAAAAGAGCATAATTGTGATGGCTGTGTTAATCAGTTCAATGTTACCATTTCAATTGTGTACCAAATCAGTACACTGAACCCCATAAATGCATCAATGTACACAGTTATGATTTAATAAAAACAAAAAATAAATAAATAAGGTTAATAACTAAATTCCACAAAGAACTCAAGTTCTTGAGTTCTTGTCTTGTGGACAAGAGTCATGAACAGAACCTTCTCTGAGGAAGACAGACAAATGGCTAACAAGTATATGAAAAATGCTCATCATCCCTGCTCATCAGAGAAATGCAAATCAAAACCACCCTGAGATATCACCTAACCCCAGGAAAATTATCCCACACCACAAAGTCTCAAAGTTGCAGATGCTGGCACCATGTGGAGAGAGGGGAACACTTTTACACTGTTGGTGTCACTTTTACACTGAGAGGGGGACATTTTTACACTGCAAACTAATACAACTTCTTTGGAATCTTCAAATAACTCAAATTAGATCTCCAGTTTGATCCTGCAATCCCACAATAAGGCATCTGCCCAGAAGAAAAAAAATCATTTTATCAGAAAGACATTTACACTTGATTGTCTATTGCAGCTCAATTTACAATCACCAAGATGTGGGAACAACCTAAATGCCCACAAACCCAGGAATGAATTAACAAACTGTGGTATATGTATACCATGATTCCAGCCTATTCAGCTGTAAAAAAGACAGTGACTTTACATCTTTTGTATTAACCTGGATGGAGTTGAAACACCTTTTTTTTTTTTTTTTTTAGGCAGTCTCACCATGTCATCCTTAGTAGAGTGCGTGGTGTCACAGCTCACAGCAACCTCCAACTCTTGGGCTTCAGTGATTCTCTTGCCTCAGCCTCCCAAGTAGATGGGGCTAAAGGCACCCACCACAAGGCCTGGCTATTTTTTATTGCAGTTGTCATTGTTGTTTAGCTAGCCCAGGCCAGGTTAGAACCCGTCAGCCCTAGTGTATGTGGCTGGCACTGTAACCACTGTGCTACGGGCCCTGAGCCCATTATTTCATTCTTTTTATGGTTGAATAGTATTCCATGCTATATATAAGCCACATTTTCATTATCTACTCCAGGCATCCTCAAACTACAGCCGGCAGGCCACATGCAGCCCACCTAGGACATTAATCCAGCCCGCTGGGTGTTTTTGCCACTGCTGCCTGTCCTGCTTAGCAGCCCACTCGTCCCAGGGCCCACAGTCCGGCCCTCCAACAGTCTGAGGGACAGTGACCTGGACCCCTGTTTAAAAAGTTTGAGGACCCCTGAACTCAGTTGATGGGCACTTACATGCGTTTCATCCATATCTTTGCAATTGTGAATTTTGCTGCTGTAAACATATGAGTACACGTGTCTCTTTTACATAATTGCTTCTTTTCCTTCAGGTAGATTCCCAGTAGTGGAATTGTAGCATTGAATGGTAGGTAGGTCTACTTTTTTAATTCTTAAAGGAATCTCCATACTGTTTTTCATAATGATTGTACTAATTTACATTCTCACCAACAGTGTATAAGTGTTCCCTTGTCACTGCAATTGCACCAACATTTATTGGTTGTTTATTTTTTGTTTGTTTGTTTGAGACAGGCCCTCAAGCTGTCACCCTGGGTAGAGTGCAGTGGCATCACAGCTCACAGCAACCTCCAACTCCTGGGCTCAAGCAATTCTCCTGCCTCCACCTCCCAAGTAGCTGGGAACACAGGTGCCTGGCTATTTTTTGGTTGCAGCCGTCATTGTTGTTTGGCGGGCTGGGCTGGATTCGAACCTGTCAGCTCAGGTGTATGTTGCTGGTGCCTTAGCCGCTTGAGCCACACACGCCAAGCCAGGTTTTTGATTTTTTAATAATGGCCATTCTGATACCTCACTAGGGTTTTAATATGATTTTCCCTGATGATTAGTGATGTTGAGCATTTTTTCATGTTTGTTGTCCATTTGTATATCTTCTTTTGAAAAATGTCTGTTCATGTCATTTACCCACTTTTTAATGGGGTTATCTGGGTTTGGTTTTTTTGTTCGTTTTCGTTTTTTTTGTTTTGGGGGGTTTTGCTGATTTGCTTGAGTCCCTTGTAGATTCTGGATATTCATCCTTTGTTATATGTATAGTTTATGAATATTTTCTTTCATTCTGTAGGTTATCTGTTTACTCTGTTGATCATTTCCTCCACTGGGCAGAAACCTTTAGTTTAATTAAGTCCCATTTATTGATTTTTATTTATTTTATTTGCTTTTGTGGTCTTTGTCATAAATTCTTTGTTTAGACTAATGTCCAGAAACATTTTTCCTAAGTTTTCTTCTAGAATTTTTATAGTGACATCTTACATTTAAGTCATTAATCATTAATCCATTTTAAGTTAATTTTTATGTACGGTGAGGGATAGGGACCTAGTTTCATTCTTTTGCCTAGGCCTCTTTATTCTTCCCCACACCATTTATTGATTAGGGTAGGGTGTCCTTTCCGAGTGTATGTTTTTGTCTGCTCTGTCAAAAATCAGTTGATTATAGGTACATGATTTTATTTTGGAGTTCTCTATTCTCTTCCAGTACCATTCTGTTTTAGTTGCTCTAGCCTTATAGTATAATTTATATATAATTGATACACATATATTAGCGTGATGCCTGCAGATTTGTTCTTTTTGCTTAAGATTTCTTTGGCTAATTGTACTTTTTTCTGATTCCATATGAAATTTGGGATTGTTTTCCTAATTATGTAAAAAATGACACTGGTATTTTGATCAGAATTCCATTGAATCTATAAATCACTATGGGCAGAATGGACATGTTAATGATACTGATTCTTCCAATCCATCAGCATGGGATCTTTTACCATTTGTTTGTGCTACCAATGGTTTCTTTCATCAGTGCTTTGTAGTTCTCCTTTATCTCCAGGGTTAAGTATACTACCAAGTATTTTTTTTCAGCTATTTTAATGACATTGCATTCTTGATTTGATTCTCAGCTTGGCTGTTATTAGTGTATAAAAATGCTATTGACTGCTTCTATTCTTCATTTAAATAATAAGCAAGTTTTCACCTGATGCTAAGGAGGTAAAAGGAATTATCAGAGATTTGAGTAAAGACCGTGTAAAATAATCACCATAGAGAACAAAAAACCAAACTGACTATGTAAAGTATAGTAGAATTGTCTATCTGAGCTTGTGGGTGGCCACAATTGCAAGGTAAGACCAGTTGTGTGTTTTTCTGCACCTGCTTAGGCATACACTCAAAATGGGTATACCATGGGGCCATAGCCAGGATTGGAGTTTTCCTGGGAAAATCTCCAGTGGAGGAACAGACAAATATGTGAATAGAAGACATATATGAAAAGGAACACTTATAATCTTAGACTTCAGAATCTAAGTAGGGTAAGGAAGAAAGTCAGAAAATGAGAGAACTAATAGATAGTAACAATATGACAGGATCAATACATTAGAGTTTCTGGTAGTTTTGGAAAAATACTTGAGTGGGAATACTAGAAGGAATGAACAGGAAAGATAAGAGTTGCTGATAAGAAAGTGGAATACTTGCGGGGCGGCACCTGTGGCTCAAAGGAATAGGGCGCTGGCCCCATATGCTGAAGGTGGCAGGTTCAAACCCAGCCCTGGCCAAAAACTGCAAAAATAAAAAAAAGTGGGATACTTGAAACTGGAGGTATAGACAGTTGCTGTTATTGGTAATAGTAAGGTCTGGGGGGTATTTCCATTGGATTGGCTGAAGTAAAGTGAAGGATAAGATTGTTAAGAGCAGAGTATTAATGGCATTAATGGTCATCTCTGTAGATGATTACAAATGCCAAAATCTTCAAGGAAGAAGGGTCAGTGGCTGAGAGGACAGTTGACAATACAAGAAAGGGTTGCAGGTAGAACAGTCTGTTAGAATTTTCAATGAAGGATAGGGATGCCTACAAAGGAAGAAGGAGAAATTATCTGAATCAGCAAATGTTAAAAAATAAAAAGAGGACAAAACTTGAGGCCCAATATAGGAGAAAATATATATATATACATATATATAATATATATGTAATCTTAGCCCTCCAGGAGACTGAGCAGGTTGGATTGCCTGAGCTCATGGGCTCAAGACCAGCCTGAGCCAGAGCAAGAACCCCATCTGTAAAAATAGCTGGGCATTGTGGCAGACACCTGTAGTCCCAGCTACTTGGGAAGCTGAGGCAAGAGAATTGCTTGAGCCCAAGAGTTTAAGGTTGCTGTGAGCTACAATGCCACAGCATTCTACCAAGGATGACAAACTGAAACTCTGTCTCAAAAAAAAAAAAAAATGTTTAACAAAGCTGCAAGAATATAGAGATAATGTATAGGAAAAAGGTAGAGGTCACAAAGGATTTTGACATACTTGCAGAATGCCACAGGACATAATGAAGAATTTACAGGGTCAGAGAAGGATAAGAGCTTGACTAGGGAAAATATCGAGTCTCATGGAGATGAGTTCATAGGGTTCATAGTTCATAATGAGTTCATTAGTTCATAAGAACTAATGCTTCAAGTGTGTGAAGACTGAGATAAACAGACATGTAACTTGGTGCACATGTAACTTGATGAGATTAGACTGGTTGGTCTCTTTTCAGATGGGAGTGAGTAAATAATGAGATCAAACTGTAGCTTCCTCATAGGGTCTGATTTTTGCAGTTTGTTGTGAAAGGCAGAACAGTGGTTGCACTAGGAGCATGGAAGCTTCTTGGTTCCCTTTCCTCTTGCTGTGAGGGATGTGAAAGCACAGGCAGAAGGTCACATCACATTTAATTTATATTCCATTTACTAATCCCCCTAAGGTCTTTCTCAAGGGGTTTCCTTAAATTCCTAAAATGAAAGTTGTTTTAATTCATTATCTGATAAATTACTCATATGAAAAAATCATTACTCTTACAAACTTTTTATGTCATACTACAGTAAGTATGATATTGGATACACTCTCTAGGCTGCCAAATGATTACTTTAGCAGGGAGTTGGTGACCTCTCAGTGTAGGGTGACCAGACGTCCCGCTTTTTAACAATTTGTCCTGTGTCCAGTGGTGTTTTTAAAAAGTCCTGATTTTTGGAAAGAATGCATGGACAGGCAGGAGAACAATAAGGGAATATACATTTTTCAGCTGCCATGTGACTATTTCACCAGGATATGAGTTTTATATTATTTTTGTTAATTTTTTAATGTTAAACTATAATAATAACAAATAACTGTTGAGAAGTGATTATCGAGAACTGCTTATCAAAGTTTGCATTGTTGTCAGCCCACCCACCCCCACCCCCGTCAATGGTGTCCCACTTTACCAATGTTAAAATCTGTTCACCTTATCTCAGTGGCAAAGAGCATATTCCCTCAATCTTTTGAAATGAGAAAAAAGGAAAGTGTCAGTCAGTGAGATCAAAGAATACCAAAAAGTTATCTCTCTCCTACACCCATGAAAAATGTCTATATCATTTAGCAAGGAACTCCTTTTAAGTGTATGCGTTTTCCATAGGAGGTGAGGTTAGCCAATCATTCATACCTTGAAACAATTGCTCCTCTATAAAATGTAACATTCACATGAATTAATGGAGTAAACACTGGATTTGACACCAGAAGACTGAGTTCAAGCCCTAATTCAAGTGCTTACTTGACATATAAACTCTGTAAAAATGACTGACTGCCAAGTCCAATTTTCTGTAGTGCTCCCTGCCTCACAGGAGTGTCATGAAGAACAAATAAAATAATGAGTTCAGAAGAGCTTTGTGAACTCTAGAGTGATATGCAAGTATAAACCATTGTTTTCATTTGTTCTGTGAAAGATATAGGAACACACAGTTTTGTGTGGTGACCAAGCCCCCTGTGATAAACGAGCCCCCTGCCCTATATTTAGGAAAAGAAACTTCTCTTGAGCCCTATAGTCTGAGCCCCCTCAAGGGTGGAGAAGCTTAAAGATAAGGAGAAGAGGAAGGGAGGGGTGACTCCAGAAAAAGCTTTTAGTGGAAAGTCCCCAGTTCTTTGAAAACTTTCTCACCCCACTTTGCACCCCTCTAAATTATGTGACTCCCATCTTGTGATCTATGAGTTAATGTACCTTACGACCCATAAAGTAATATATACCCTCACCCTGATGCATGTACCCCCTACCCTGTGACTCCTCAGCTGTGCTGAGCTGGCTAATTGCAACATTTTGGCTTCTGTATTAGTTTGCTTGCTTGCTTCAGCAAAATTTACAGTATATAAACCCCTTTAATTTGCTATTTGGGGCTGCATGCTTTCCACAGTATCAGCCCCCTGTGCAGGTGTATCAAATTTTACAATAAATCTCTATTGATTATTGCATCAGAAATGGGGTCCGACTTTCTCTCTGCTGCGCAAGATTACAACATCTGGAACCTGAGGGACTTACTTTCAGGGAAGAAAAGTCTGAGTGGGACACCTACTGTGCATGGTCAGATGGAAGTTGTGGGGCAGGGACAGAGGTCACCAAGACATGAGAGGGAAATACAGAAGCTGTGATATGAAAAGATCAAAGGTTAATTTCTTAACCTTGCATTTAACAATGACAGTAGTGAGGGTATTTGACCTGTAATCAATTGAACATTATTTTCTGTATTGCCCTTGGTATATCAGGCTTATGATAAAGTATCTCCATTCCAAAAATACAGAAAACTAATGAGGCCAGCATAACCTTCTTCCTAACACATATTCTGATTTTCAAGGCTATTACAATGACAATACAAGTCCCACATTGACCAAGTAGCAATACCTATAAAAGCTGGAAGCTCCATGCTTTCCAGTGCCACCAAGTCTGGCCTCTGACCCATGATAGTGAATCCAACAAGAAAACTGGGGAAAAGGACCCCCAGCCGCAAGGCCTAGAAAGTAGGCATCTCAGTAACTCCTGACATGTTCCCTGTATTATCATCTTCTCTTCTCCACACTGTTGCATACTGAGTTAGCTATGAGGCTTATTTCTAGCTGCAAGTCCTTTATCTAAGACATCCTAACCATCCACACAACTGTCCAATGTTGAAATTCAAACTCAAAGTATAATCTTCATACATGTACCTTTCCTTTGGATTCTTCTTTTACCAATTTAGACCACCAAGCTCATATATCTAAACAGAGACAGCAATAGAGGAATTAAGGCAGAAGCCCTAAATTTATCCATAATAATAAATAATTGAAGCCAAAATGTTGTGGGAGGGTTTGTTTGAATAGCGTGTTGCATAATTACATATTATGATAATATATGTAGCATACTAAGTGCCACATGCTTTGCCAAGATGTCAAGGGTTCCAAAATATTTGATCATTCTTACTCATGTTTAATGGATGAGAAAACTGAGGACTAGAGAAATTAAGTAACTAGCCCAAATTTACACACCTAGGACACTGGAATTTGTACCCTGGCAATCTGGCTCTAGGGTCAAAGCACTTAATCTGTCAGAAAACTTTCTAGGGTGGCATCCATAGCCACATACACCAGGGCTGGTGGGTTCAAATGCAGCATGGGCCTACTAAACAACAATGACAATTCCAACAAAAAAAAAAAGCCAGGTGTGGTGGGCACCTGTAGTCCCAGCTACTTGGGAGGCTAAGGCAGGAGAATTACTAAGCCCAAGAGTTTGAGGTTGTTGTGAGCTATAATGCCACCGCACTCTACCCAGAGCAACAGCTTGAGACTCTGTCTCAAAAGAAAAAAAAAAAAAAAGAAAGAAAATTTTCTAAAATCTCAGCTCTATTATCCTTCTCTGTGATTCAATAAGAAAATATAAAAGCCCATTACCTTCCTAAAGATTAAGATATTTAAGCACTGCTTTCTCTTTAAATTGTCCTAGTGATGATTGCAGTCTGTAACTTCATTCCCCTATGGCATTAACTTTTTCTAACTAGTGACTAGAGCAAGCTGACGTCATTGCTTAGAAGTTCCCAAGGCTTTATAGCCTATAAAACTCAGGTAGAACAAAACCAACACTACAGCTGCCGATACCAGCTGCTTTCTCTCTCTGCAGATTCCCCTTTAGGACTTGAAGGTATATAATTCTTCCAAAACTAACAATACAAACCTGAACTGAAAAGGAAAAGGATGCTTCACACACATGAATTTTCTAAATAATTCGGTCAGGTTTTGTGTAGCAAGGCCTGCAAGAGTGAATGGTCACTGTTTTTAATCCCTCGCCATCACTACAGTCTGGAAAGATGGGGAAAAGTACTATTTCAATACCACACTATTTCTAACTTCTTCAGTTAACTAAAACCAATCCTAGATCTTACTGTAGAATTACATGTTTTGACATATCAAAAATATGATAATGTGGGTATAAAAGTGTGATATTTATAGAAATCCTTAAAATGGTACCTCTCACTAGAAAATATCACCAAATACATATACTGTGACTTTTCATCAAACTGTAAACAAGACCCAGAGGAACTTCAAGGGCTCTCACTTTCTTCGTGGAAAAATCAAGGTCAATGGAGTTATTTGACTGATCCAACTTCAAACAAATTGTTAGTTTTACTGGAAGATAATACCCTTAATATCGAAAAAGCAAGACTGACACATCAGTTACCTTTGGAGGTACTGAGAACATCAGAAACAACTCAAGGTGAGTTTTATAGGTATTTTGGTTTTACGGTGTTTTTTCTCTTGATCATTTTCCTGCACTGTATGCAATAAGCACTAGGCTTTCCCTTTGTGCACCATATTCTTGGCATAAACTAACACCAAATTTCTACTGCAGTTGAACACAGCTCCATTTGTCAGAAATTTAAAAAAAATGAATACGGAAAAGGTTTAGTTAAAAAGTACATCCATAGTCTCTGAGGAGGGAATAGACAGCTTCGCTGTAGACCTGGTTCTCAGTCTGCATGCTCCTTCCAATCTCAGAAAGTGAAATTTCCTATAAAGAATCTAAATTAGCCACCTGGGTCCTTTCTTGGTCCATTCTTTGGCTTTCAGTTTTGCAACCATGAAAACAGACGTACATCAGTAACACTTAAAATAGTTTTTTGGAGCAAAATTTTAAGTGAATGCCATAAGAAAAATTTCCGAACAGTAAAATTGCTGTAAATATTGATCTGTGCCCTAGACATGATGAGTTTAATTTTTAGATGAGCTTATTGTGCCCCAAAGACATCTTCTTTGCCACCAATCTTCCTTGCCAGTTCCTTGATTTGACACTACCATTAGTCTTTCCACTAATATAGACTATGAAAAAGGGCTGTTATCTGCAGAACACCAGCATGATGAGGTAGGAGAAACATTTAAACAGAAAGAGAGAGCTAAGATCATAAAAGAAGCTTTCTCTAGTCTTTCCTTTTTTTTTCTCCTTTTTCTTTTTTTGAGACAAAGTCTCACTCACTGGGGTTGAGTGCTGTAGCTTCATAGCTCACAGCAACCTCAAACTTTTGGGCTCAGGTGATCCTCTTGCCTCAGCCTCCCCAGTAGTTGGGACTACAGGCACCCGTCACAATACCTGGCTATTTTTAGAGATGTGTCTTGCTCTTGCTTGGGCTGGTCTTGAACTGAGCTCCTGAGCACCTGCCTCAGCCTCCCAGAATGCTAGGATTGTAAGCATGAGCCACTACATCTGGCCTCTCTATCCTTTTTTTCATAAGCAGTGTGAGGTTGATTCATTTGCCTGTCAAAGAGCATGATCTTAAAAGATGATTTAAGCACCAGTCATGATCTGTGATAGGAAGGAAGTATCATAGGATGGTGAGGCCCAACCAACCAAAGGGGGACCATCCCTGGAAGGCTGTGCATTAAAGCAGCAGCCTAAAGGAAGGAGACAAGCCAAGGAAGACGAAGACAGGCTCCCCGCAGTTCCCCCCACAGTCTGGCTTAGGACACCAAGGAGAGGAAGAGGGAGGTCACTAAGACACATTCTACTTAATTCCTAAATTATGCCAACCACCACAAAAATTAAAATAGTGTGTTGAGAGAGTGAGACCCAGAGTTAAGAAACCTGAGCTCCAGACCTAGCCGTGACTCCAATTCTGTGTAACCTTGAGCCAGTAGCTTTACCTCTCTATGCCTCAATTTCTGTTTTTATAAAATAAAAAATAGAGTATATAAACTCTTATGTCCCTTTAAGAGCTAAAATCCTGTGACTCTATATAAAACATATACTTGTTTTTTAAAAATTGAAATGATGCTTGAGTCATAGACAGGATAATTTAAAGGAAAACAATAGACCTACTTTTGCCTTACTTGTGGATAGGTAAGTCAGACAACAGAATGTGACTTTGAAAAAAACTGGAGATAATCCAGACAAGACAGCAGTGCTGTTAGGCTTGGGTCTTGAACTCCAGTTTAAGAATGAGCAAGTCGGCTCAGCGCCTGTGGCTCAATCGGCTAAGGCACCAGCCACGTACACCTAAGGTCGCGGCTTTGAATCCCCAGCCCGGGCCCGCCAAACAACAATGATGGCTGCAACCAAAAAATGGCCAGGCGTTGTGGCAGGCTCCTGTGGTCCCAGCTACTTGGGAGGCAGAGGCAGGAGACTTGCTTGAGCCCAGGAGTTGGAAGTTGCTGTAAGCTGTGATGCCATGGCACTCTACCCAGAGGGATAGCTTGAGGCTCCATCTCAAAAAAAAAAAAAGTCTTAGTAAACCTATTTATATAGCAATTGCACTTAAGTATTATTTGACATCAACACATAGTG
>CAUYQV010027209.1:0-16326 GCA_963574575.1 Galagoides demidoff | reverse complement strand
GTCTCAAGGTCACTCCTGGCTGAGAAGCCTGAGGAAGCACCCACTTGCTCCTAATGTTTTGGGCATCAGTTTCTTCTATCTTTTCTTTGCTATTCTGACTACGTCTTCTAGAAAACTCTCGAAGATTCTGATCCGGCAATGACAATTATTATTATTTCTTGTGTAGGTATGAATAGCATATACATACATATTTTCTTATTTGTTTAAAGCCCCAACCTTTCGTCTCTCTCTTTACTTCTTATTTTAAGGAGAATTAACGAGGAGAGGTAGGTGTATGAAATTGGTTTGCTATCTTGAACCAGTGTATTTGCATGTCATTTTTGCATTTGAAATTGATTATTCACTAGAGACGTCAAAATCATACTGAAAACGTAATTCAACATAATCTAATCCACACTGAAACAGAATTCTGGTGTGTTTGAATTAGGAGAGAGCTTTAAAACTAAAAATAATGGCAAAACTTATTGTCACAAAACTCTGTATATTTACGTAACTTGGTTTCCAGCTCTTTCTGCCAAAGGATACCATGAGGATTAACAACAAAAAGCTGACCAAGGCCTTTGGGCTATCTGCAAGCAAGACGTATCTGGCTGGAGGACATTGTCACAGTACACTGAAAGGGGAAAAAAAGGGTTCTGAAATGGGCTAAAGGAGAATGTTCCGCAGCTGACACCTTCAACTTCCTCATCAGTGGCAAAAGTGCTTTGTTGTTTCTTTTAAAACTCAGTTTGCCCCCTTTTGCTTAAAATATCCAACATCCTATCAGGCATTTTAAGTCTGAACACCATTTCCATCTTCTGAAGTGCCACAGGAACCAATTCCAGCTGCTGCGGGGGACTTTCCAGATACGAAATAATCGCCTGCAAAGGCTTTACTCAGGCGTGCCTAATAAACAGGAAAAATCCCATCCGCCCAGCGCGGTTCTCGGGTAGGTTGTTTAAAATACTGATTCTCTTCCACATTTGTGAAAGGAATGAGTCAGTAGGTCAGTGTTCGGAGGCCGAGGACCAAATAAAGCCTTCCTTCTCATTTTGGAAACCCTTCTACATGAAGACTTAATAGAAATTATAATATATATGCCATATTTAGTGTAATGATTTAAAAATTAGGGGCCCAGCCAATACAGGGATTATTGAGCAAGCGTTCACTTATTGCAAATCATATCTCGGCGCTGTTTTCCCCACAATAGGAGGCTGCTAGCTCTACCCAGGTTTTGCACCAGTTGTGCAGCAGCTGTCAGCCCTTCCCTTTACCCCTCCCCAAACTAGAGACTCAACATGGCCTTCCTATCACCCCTTGCTTAATCAGCTCGGAGTCTGAGAAAGCCAGGCTGCGTGCTCCTGGGAACGCCGGGAGCGGCTGGGGGCCCCTTGGCCAGCCCGCAGCGAGCTGTCTATTTGATCGTGTCTCTCACGTTTCTGGGCACGGGTGCAGGCGTGCTTTGTTCCGGGATGCCTGAGCTCCCCAGTTGCAGCTGCGAGGCCCGGCTGCTCTGGCAGTGAAGATAATGGCTGCATGCACAGAGCTACAACTCCTGCCTCCTTCAGGGCCGTGAAGCACCACCGGCCTGTGGTAAGTTCCATATAACAGGCAATCAAACAAGAGAAGCTTTGGAAGCAAAACACTCAAATCAGTTCATGGGCACAGGTAGATAGTGAATTACTGTGCTGGCTGTCATTCTGTCTTTTTCTGGGTTCACGCAACCTCAGACTTGGTCATAATACTCCTTCACTTGGGGAATATTACCCATATTCTTTGAAAATTCTCTGAGGCATGGATGGGAGATGTGGCTCCAAAAAGCAACTGGAAACTCCTCCTCTCATTTGCCTGGAGCCGTAATTATCCCCGATGTACAAGCCATGTCCCACCCTTATCAGTGCATTTATTTATATGGCATCGCCTGCATTAAGGAGGACAAAGGTGTGGAGTGAATGATGCTCACGGTCACAAATACATTGTTTACACAAGAGGAACCCAGGATAGACGGTAATGTGCCTGCTCAGTGAGCAGAGAAGAAATGCAACCAGCAATTCATCGTTTTGTTCAATCAGTGTTCCCTGTGCAAACAGTGATTTATACAGATAAAGAAGCAATAAAAACATCCTTCAGTTTTTAGTCTTAGTTTTTAGAATGAGTTTATGACTGCACTCTAATGAGCTACACCAGTGTACATCTAAGCAGCTGGCTTGGGATAGCTGATTGGTTCCACTACTTTACCAGGGAGACACAATGACTAGAATAGAGAGCTTTGGAGAATTTTATTTTACTTTTTAAGTGTAGGAAAAGGGGATGTGGTGCAGGGTGAGAGGAATAGAATTGTAGAGACAAGGGGGACTCAGGGTCAATTCAGCTCTAACACCACTAGTCAGAATTGTCAGAGCAGGCTCTGACTTGGTTCTAGAATTCCCCCTAAACTGACAGGTTATATTTGGAAACCAATGATCCAGAGAACTAGTCACCCACTTCTCCAACACATGGCATGAAATTTTTTTTTACAACCACATCCACCATGTGCTTCATACCCTTTGTAAGTAGGGCAGGTGTGGGTAATGGGGTGGGTGCCTTGCAGACGGGACAGGTATATTTCAGAAGGG
The DNA here is from genome assembly GCA_963574575.1 of Galagoides demidoff. Taxonomy (NCBI): domain Eukaryota; kingdom Metazoa; phylum Chordata; class Mammalia; order Primates; family Galagidae; genus Galagoides; species Galagoides demidoff. The sequence continues at coordinate 13,732 of CAUYQV010027209.1, read as the reverse complement.
ATTATATGTGCTTGGCATCCTCTCTGCATGGATGTCTTCCACGTACCCAATCACTAGAAATTCTCTCTAAAAAAACCCCAGAAACCCTTTTTCCTTATCTTTCTTCTTTCCACAATAGTCTCACGTGTTGTCTTGTGTTGACTATACTGAAATTTTTCAAAAAAAAGAGGACATGGATAGGGAGGTTAAAACCTTCCTAGATATAAATGTATAAGGTCAAAAAATTGGTTTGTGTTAATCAAAGAGAGCTGCACTGCAAATGGAGCGCTCTGGACTAAACTCCAAGATGAATGGAAGTGTTGACTGAGCAGAGACGGAGTTGGAAAGGACACTCCTCAGCCTCTTCTTCCCACGATAGCTTGTCCTGACAATGTTGGAGGTATTCATACTGCAAATCCAAAGCTATGCCAATTGGCCTTGTTGGGAATTTGATATTCCTTACTTTATAGTTTGGATTTAGACTTTACATCATCTATACACTGTGCCGCTATGAAAAAATCATCTGATTTTAACTCAGGAATATTACAAAGGAGGCAATTATTAGTTGTGAGTAAATGAGAATGATTTCTTTTCGGTTGTTCACCAGAATGTTATACCCAATGATATCACTCAAGGGGCAAAACACTGTATTATCATATTGGCTCTGGGAATGCTATGCCCAGTAAAGTATATTTAAATTTTTTTAGATGTAATGTTTATCTCAACAAGACTCTCTCTTGTCTTCATCTTCATAAATATTTTCTTTGATTTTATTTTCAGCTGAACTAACTTGAAAAAGACAAATTTGTGTCCAGTTAGACTTGAGCTTTTGTTAAGAGCACCAATTAGAGTCTAGCTTTCTGGTTATGGTCATGAGTAAATGTTATGATATTGTATGTGACCAGCCTATAGAGGGACAAAGCTGGACTAAATTTTAGACAATCACCTAAACATATCTCCATTTCTTTTCTCTCTTACTCAATAAAAGTAGTATTCAATAGATTCAATTTCCTACATATTAAAATGTTTCTGAATGTGGGACAGTGCCTGTGTCTCAAAGGAGTAGGGCGCTGGCCCCATATGCTGGAGGTGGCAGGTTCAAACCCAGCCCCAGCCAAAAACTGCAAAAAAAAAAAATTTTTTTTAAAGTTTCTGAATGTGTTAATGAACCCGTGTTTTTTTTTTCCTTTCCCACCTTTTCTTTGTTAGGCTAAGACTGTTGGCTTTGATAGGGATTAATTAAAACATGGCTATAATTTCTGTTATAGTCTTTGCACAAAACTCATTTGAATGAAGACATTTAGAGCTCCCTAAGCTGCAAGAGCATGCAAACAAAGACATAAACAAAATTCCTGTGTCTTCATTTGTAAACATGACACCATTATGAAAGCTAAACATACAAATGTCATCAGAAATAGAGACATTTTATTTCTGTGATTAAAACACATAATATAAAATTTTCCATCTTAACCATGTTCAGGTGCACAGTCCAGTTTAACAGCAATCTTTTATATTTTATTTTATTCAAAGACTTTGTGGTGTAAGTTTTTACACAGGCAAAGGTGTTTAAAAAGATTTGTACCCCTGTAATAGCCTGAATATTTTTTTAAAAAGAAAATCTTTGACTCCTAGAGATACACGCTAAAATATGTCCAGATGATATGTCTGGACTTTTCTTCAAAATGCCTATGGAAGGCTCGGCACCTGTGGCTCAATTGGCTCGGCACCTGTGGCTCAATCGGCTAAGGCGCCAGCCACGTACACCTAAGGTGGCGGGTTCAAATCCCCAGCCTGGGCCCGCCAAACAACAATGATGGCTGCAACCAAAAAATGGCCGGGCGTTGTGGCGGGTGCCTGTGGTCCCAGCTACTACAGGAGTTGGAGGTTGCTCTGAGCTGTGATGCCATGGCACTCTACCCAGGGGGATAGCTTGAGGCTCCGTCTCAAAAAAAAAAAAAAATTTAAATGTTAAGTCATGAAACCATAAAATTTCTGAAAGAAAATGTAGGAAAAACTTTTCTAGATGTAGGCAAAGAATTTATGACTAAGATCCCAAAGGCAGTTATAGCAACAACAAAAATAGATAAATGCAACTTGATTAACTTACAAAGCTTCTGCACAGCAAAGGGAATAATAAACAGCAAATAACCTATAGAATTGGAGAAAATGTTCACAAATTATATATCTGATAAAGGGCTAATATTAAGAATCTACAGTGAAATCAAATCAGTAAAAAGAAAACTAACATTTCTTTTTTTAAAGTAGGCGAGAGACAAGAACAAAAGTTTGTCTCAGCACCTGTAGCTCAGCAAGTAGGATGCTGGCCATGTACACCATAGGCTCAAGCCCAGCCAGGCCTGCTAAATCATAATGACAACTGCAACCAAAAAATAGCTGGGCATTGTAGCAGGCGCCTGTAGTCCCAGCTACTCAGGAGGCTAAGGCAAGAGAATTGCTTAAGCCCAAGAGTTTGAGGTTACTGTGAGCTGTGACGCCATGGCACTCTACCAAGGGCAACATAGTGAGACTCTGTCAAAAAAAAAAAAAAATAGAACAGAAATTTTTTCTAAAATGACAGGCAAATGGACAAGTAACATGAAAAAATGCTCAATGTCACTGATCCTCAGGAAAATGCAAACTAAAACCACAGTGAGGTAGCACTTCACCCCTATAAGACAGGACATTACTAGTAAGTCAGCAAACAACAGGTGCTGATGTGGGTGCAGAGAGAAAGGAACATTTACACTGTTGGTGGGACTGCAAATTAGTACAGCCTCCATGGAAAACAGTATAGACATTTCTCAAAGAACTATAGACCTACTATTCAATCCAGCAATCCCACTGCTGGGTATCTACCCAGAGAGAAAGAAGTTATTTCATAGAAAAAGATACATGTACTTGAGTGTTCATCACAGCATAATTTACAGCTGCAACATTGTGGTATCAATCTATGTGCCCAGCAGTTCCACAGTGGATGTATATACGCCATGGGGCACTATTCAGCCCTAGAAAGGAATGAAATAATTGCTTCTACAGCAACTTGGATGGAACTAAGACCATTATCCTGAGTGAAGCCTCTCAGGAATGAAAAACAAAACACCACATGTTCTCACTAATAAGTGGGAGCTAATCAATGGGTCACACAGGCACAACAGGATATAAAGGACATGAACAATCAAGAGGCAGGTCTTGGGGGGAACAAAAACTTACCTGTTGGATACAATCAATATTATTCTGGTGACAGGCACAGCAAAAACCCTGACATAAGCATTATAACCAGTATCCGTGCATATAAAACATTGTGCCCCCTTAATTCTCTTGGGAAAAAGCTGAAGCAGAAAAGGTCTGTGCTCAGTGAGTGATGTCCCTTTTATATACAGGCAGAGGTATCCCAGGCAGCATGCCACATGTTTACTACCCTGTCATTGTATGTGCTGGATCCGACCTGCAAAATAATAGACTTTTAGGTTCATTTCCCCTGCATCTTGCATGCACACACACGTATACATACATAAATATATATGCGTGTGTGTACTACTTCTCACTATTAGTATTTTCAAACAGACAACACACGGTAGCAATAAGACACCTAATGCCCAGTTCCTCAGAATCCATCTCTTTCTTTGCTCTCAGGGTACAAAGAACATATGCTTGGATTCAGTTCCCCCTTTAAACATAACTGAGAAGAAACACAGCTTTTTCTTTCCTTTTTTTTTGAGACGGAGCCTCAAGCCATCCCCCTGGGTAGAGTGCCATGGCATCACAGCTCATAGCAACCTCCAACTCCTGGGCTCAAGCGAGTCTCCTGCCTCCGCCCCCCAAGTAGCTGGGACCACAGGTGCCCGCCACAACGCCCAGCCATTTTTTGGTTGCAGCTATCATTGTTGTTTGGCGGGCCCGGGCTGGGGATTCGAACCCGCCACCTTAGGTGTATGTGGCTGGTGCCTTAGCCGATTGAGCCACAGGCGCCAAGCCTTTCTTTCTTTTTTTTTAAGACAGAGTCTCACTCTGTCACCCTGGGTAGAGTGCCATGGCATCATCATAGCTCACAGCAAGCTCAAACTCCTGGGCTCAAGTGATCCTCCTGCCTCAGTCTCCCAAGTAGCTGGAACTACAGGCACCTGCCACCATACCTGGCTAGTTTTTCTGTTTTTAGTAGAGACGAAGTCTCACTCTTGCTGAGGCTGGTCTCGAACACCTGAGCTCAAGCAATCCACCCGCCTCAGCTTTCAACTCTTGACTTCTCTGTCTGGTTTGCCAGAGCATCACTTCTGTGTACTCACTCTCCCACTCGCCCATAAGCCCTCATCTCCTTTGTGCCTCCCTTTGAAGTATGTTAACTATCAGCATCAGTGTTTCACACTGACTCCATTTCACACCTTCCTCCTCCTCTTGTCTCTATCGGTCCCAAGGATAAGTGTTCTCTCTCTGAATGACTGTGAATGCTGCCAGCTCCTCTCATTTTGGTCTCATCAAAACTAGTTTTTCTTGACTTCTCCCTTTTAGTCTGTTGATCCCGGATTTCAACCTTTGTAGCAAGGAGGACCTGTTTGAGGTTTCTCTAAATTTGTAATAATGGCATCTGGAGCAAATAAAGAAGCCTCTGTGTGTGTGTTTGGCGGAAAAGTCATGAAGAGAAGCCCATGCCTTAAGAGAATGTGTTTCTTGTCCTGTGTTGCAGGCTGAAGGAAAGGTAAGAGCATACCTGTGCCTGTCCCACAAATGATGCCACCACTCTCTGTGCAATATGATGATGTATTGACTAACAATTCTCACTCAAAGGTTCTTGGTTTTGTTTTCCATTTTAAGTCCTGGGCACCAACATTTCTGTCCATGGATGTCGATGGGCGTGTCATCAGAGCTGATTCTTTTTCGATAGTCCTCTCCTCTGGGTAAGAATCACCTAACGTGAGGCTGCCTTCTAAAGAGCCAGAGACCGCACCCCACCATCTTTTGGTCCACATGGTTCTTTTCATGACAGTGGTTGATGTTCACACAGGCCTGTTCTCTCTCATTCATCTCCATTAGTCAAAGATATCATTCATTAGTCTAAGGTTGTAGCAGGACTGGTGAGGATTTTGGTATCATATATGAAAGAGTACATTTGAAGATACATGGTCAGGTTTGTTTTAAATAAATATACCTTGCAATTTAAATCTATATCTGAGATAAGATTTAGTCAGCTGTATTAGGTTTTTGGTTGCAGTCCACTTCCTGACAAAGGCAGGAAAATGACACATATCGATTGCTGATGTGGTGCTGGTCTTATGCCATGTCTCTGTGTGTAGGTTGAGAGTCGAGTTTTTAACTGGTCCAAGACCCTTGATACAGAGAGTTGCTCTTCACACAGAAGTGTCAGCATTTACACCCCAACACTTTTAACCAGGTAAGGAGAAATAGATTTGACCCCTCTGATTTTCTCATCAGTAAAACAGAAATTTGTGAAGCATGAATTAGCTAAAATATATCTTAATATATTTTAAGTACTGGCACATATCAAGTACTATATGAATTTTTTTTATTTTTACTGTTAGCATTATGACAATTAGTATTATAAATCTCTGACTATATAAGCTAGGTTCAGCTTGTTGTATCTTCTTATAGTGGTTTGCTTTTACATTTGGCAAAAATCACATTTTTAGGGAATGAACTGACTTCTGTCATTGTTTTATTTACTTTAGCTTTCTATACCAGTGGGGACAAGCAGGCTTCCTGGCTCACATGCACAGGTACTGAAACATTCGGTAAAATACTTAGGAACAAAATAAGAGCTCCACGGACATGGTGCAGATGACCCAGAATGTTGGTTTTTATTCATCCTTCCTAATCCTGATGAAGATAGTAGGAACAGTCTCTTAGAAGTCAAAAGCCAATTAGTTTTATTTGCTCTTTACCTAGAAAGTCTTTTCAGTAGCTTCCAAGTATGGTTTGAAAGCAATGTCTGCCCACACCGAAGGTGATCCAAACTTCCCACCAGCTTAGGGTTCCCAATGTAACTCACTGTTTAATTGATTCACAGGGTAAACTGTACATGCACATACCTATTTGATAATCACCTGGGAGGGGCACGTGGCATAGGATTTCACTCAAGCAAAGATGAGTGAAAACATAATTTTCCTAAGTAAAAAGTATATTGGTGCAAGGGATGTGATATTTTAGTTATGTGAATGTGTTGCCTCCTGGGTCATTTATAAGTCAGGAAAGACAGGGTGTCCTCATTCCCAGATCAGTAATTCCTCATTTCAGTGGCATTTTCTTCAATTCAAAGTGTTCTCCTGCCCTGCAGATGATAACCATTGTCATAGACAACTAGTCCCAAAGATTGATCCTATTATTTTCTCCTACTTCCATATTTTGCATAGAAATGGACTTTCCTTTATTATTTTTCACTTTTAAGTTATTCCACAAGAAGGAAGAAAAACAGAAAAGTTGTATTACCACACAAGTCAAGCAAATACACTCTGATCTCCAGTCAACATTTTATTACAATTAAGACAGAAAACAAATTCTTACCACCTGGATGCCAGAGCTTTTTTTTTCTGCAATCAGTACACTGAGCACATCCTTTCCACTGTTTTCTCTTACAGGGTTATTGATTTCTACAGGAGCCAGCGAGATGCAGCTTTGGCAGCTGCAGACAGGTGGCTCAGTGGTGAGTGGGGCACACACCTGCCTGGATAAACACAGCACCCATTTGAGTAGGTGATGAACTGCATGTTACCAGCAGTCTGCATTCCAGGAGGGTGCTTGCCTAGGAAATGCTACCCGTGAATGATCCCAGAAATCAGATTCTGCAGGCCCTGGCACAAGTCTCCCTATTTCTCCTGTACCCTTCTCTGCTACAAAGAATTGGCCATTTAAAAAAAAAATTATCTGAAAATCAACTGGTAATAACTTACTTAAACCTAAATAATATCCCTAGCTAAAACTTTTAGACTAATTTCAAAATTTGCTTTGAATAGAAGAGGAATTATCAAACAAGCCAATACTCCTTTTTTGACTAAACTGTGTAAAGGTGATACAGTCTCTGTCCTTACAACATATTTGCCTTCTAATTACTAACCTGCTTTTTCTATCTAATAGTATTGGTTCCTAATTTGATTGTAGGATTTTTTTATTTATTTATTGTTAGAGAAAAGGGTAAAATTAATTAAATGGCTTCAATTATATTATTAAAATGCCTTTGTTATAAATAATAGTAAACCAAACATACTAATAATTCCTTATTTCTGTCATATCTTGTTCCCTATAAAGTCTTTGTACAATAGACTTACTTTTTTTTTTTTTTGGAAACAGAGTTTTACTATGTTGCCCTCGGTAGAGTGCCATGGTGTCACAACTCACAGCAACCTAAAACTCTTGGGTGCAAGTGATGCTCTTGACTCAGCCTCCCAAGTAGCTGGCACTATAGACACCCGCCACAATGCCCAGCTATTTTTTGCTTCAATTGTCCTTGTTGGTTAGCTGGTCCAGGCCAGGTTCCAACCCACCAACTTCAGTGTACATGGCTGGCACCATAGCCACTATGGTTGCTACAGGTGCCAAACCAGAATAGACTTACTTTTTGGTAAGAGTACTATTCTAGCCTAGGCTAAGTGACTTATGCCTGTAACCCTGACACTGTAGGAGACCAAGCCCAGGAGGATCCTTAAGACCAGGAGTTGAAGACCAGCTTAAGCAACAGAGCAACTCTGCCTCTATGAAAAATTGTTTTTAATTAGGCAGGCATGGTAGTCTGCACCTATAGTCCCAGATATTTGGGAGGCTGCAGCAGCAGGATCACTTGAGCCCAGGAGTTTGAGGCTGCAGTAAGCTAAGACTGCAGAACAAGAGTCTCCACACAAAAACAAAAACAAAAAAAAATTAAAAATTAAAAAAAACTTTAATTTAATTTAAAAATTAAAATTCTACCAGTCCTAAGGAAAATGTTTGAAACAAGAAAAATTTTATTTTTTAAAAAAGATAGTAGTGAATCAAATTATCCTTTCTTTTTGATTTCTCTGTTCTGATATTCCACTAAACAGAAAGCCTATTTATAAATGCTTCTGGAATTCCTGAATTTTAACCAATTTGCATAATTAATTGCATTCTGATAAAAATTCTAATCCATGGGACTTCTAAACTGTTATGTAAATGTAGCATTTATTGAGATGCTGAAAGATCCAGAAAGAATTAAAGAGCTTTCTTCTAAAATTGAAACAGCCTTGTTTGTCTGAGCATTGCCCTACCTGAGGGGTGGGCCTCGGTTCCCTGCATTGCCCAGTCTGGCCCCGTCACACATGCGCCACACGGGTGACATGTCCTGACCTCTCACCCCTCCCGCACCCACACTGACTCCTGGAAATAAAACACATCAATTTTCAGGGGTCCTAGAATTGTAAAAGTGCTGTCCCTGAGGGAATTTTCTGGAAACACTGGCTGATTACTGTGCTTGGGTTATCTAATGGCATCCATGCTGGCGTCCAAGATGCTTTTCTTCAGATGACATCTGTCTTCTGCTTTTGTTCACAGGTTTGGCAGAATGGCACATTCCTACTGCTGGGATGTTTTTGTGGATTAAAATTAAAGGCATTTCTGATGTAAGGGAACTGATTGAAGAAAAAGCCATCAAGAAAGAGGTAAAGCCAGAAGTGGGATGGCGAAGCCTTGAGAAAAGTTACACTTTGTCTTTAAAGTAATTTTATACTCCAAGAAAATGGAAAGAGATTTTGTTTTGTTTTGTTTTGGGGGGGGGGGGTTTGAGACAGAGTTTCACTATGTTGCCCTCAGTAGAGTGCTCTGGCGTCACAGCTCACAACCTCAAACTCTTGGGCTTAAGCAATTCTCTTGCCTCAGCTTCCCAAGTAGCTGGGACTACAGGCTCCAGCTGCAACACCTGGGTATTTTTTTGTTATAGTTGTCATTGTTATTTAGCAGACCCAGGCTGGGTTCAAACCCACCAGCTCCAGTACATGTGGGCCCTAACCACTGAGTTACAGTACCAAGCCAAGGAATGTTTCTTATTGCACAGCATCCAACTCATAATGTGCCAGTGATTAGATACATAATCTCATACATTTTGAGATCACATAATTATTCAGCTGCCATCAATCAGTAGAAGTGCACTTATTCCTAAAGCTGTTGGCCCACACCAACTCCAGCCCCTACTCACCTGCAGCCTCAGGTGAGTTTTCTTCCTGGGGTTCAGCCTAAAATACAGACACAGAAAGAATCCCTCCCACACAGGGTGCTGTGCTCATCACATGAGCCCACTGTGCAGAGCACTTAGGTTAGCCTGGCCCTCAGTAAATGCTCCATCAGTTCCAGCTGTTATTACTTAAAATGGAAGGAATTTCTTTTCCTGGGTATGAAAGTAAAGTATACTGATGATAGGAAATTTGGAAAATGCATAAAAGCACACTGAAATTTTTTTAAATAGCCCATAATTTTACCTCCCAGTTTGTGACCATTAGAGGTATATTTTCTAGAAATGCTTATATATGTTCTTCTAGTATTTTGGAATGCAATTATTTTACATAGTTAAAATTACCTAGAAATGTTTGTGTCTTGATTTTTTTTTTACTTAAAATTAGCTCATGAGAATGTTTCCTAGCTTTCCTTTTTTCCTCCTTTTGTATTTATAAAATTAAAAGTCTACCTAGATTTCATTTGGGGGCATTGATTAAGCTGAAAACTCTGAATATTTTTCTGCATAGCTTTCCAGTTTACCAAATAAATTATATCTTCTCAATTAATTCCATTCTGTTTGTCAATGTTTTGTAAACACTGAGGTTTCTTTCTTGAATCACTGGTTTGAAGCAGTAAATACTAGAGAACAGATTGGGCTGATGACGGCAACGTGCGCGAATGCCCAGGGGACAAGGTGCTCGCTCTGGAGTCAGATCTGGAGACAGCCACCTACACTGCAGCCCAGGAGTCATGGTGTTCTGAGAATCAGATCTGGAGACAACCACCAGCACTGCAGTCCTGGCCTAGCAGCCTGGGGGTTATTTCCTTTGTTGGCCTCTTACTTGAGCACAAGGATGTTGACTCAGTTGTTCTAGTCCTAGTCTCACTACACAGTAGGCACTTGAGAAATATTTACCTAACTTATTCCAAATAAATACATCCTAGTATAGGCCAGGCACAGTGGCTCACACCTATGATGCACATACTCTGGAAGGCTGAGGCAGGTGGATCACTTGAGCTTAGGGGTTCAAGACCAGCCTGAGCAAGAGCGAGACTCAATCTTTACTAAAAATAGAAAAACTGAGACAGAAGGATTGCTTGAGGCCAGGAGTTTGAGGTTGCTGTGAGCTATGATGATGCCACAGCACTCTATCCAGGGCAACAGAGTAAGACTCTACCTCAAAAATAAATATGTAAATAAATAAATCCTGGTATAAGTCAATTTGGTACAGTCTTTGCTTTTCCATCAGTACCATTTTCACCAAAGACATTTGTTAAGTGGCTCTCTGTCCAGATCTCTGAGTTGAGTTCTGAGAACACGGACTTCACATTCTGCTGACTGTTTCTAGCTCTCTCCATTTATTCTGAATATCCTGTTGCATGTTCCTTTATCTTTTCTAAATGATCTCCAACTTCATAGCCACTTCCTTAGCCCAGGTATTGTTCTTATGACCACTCCCCTCCCTTTATGGTTCCTTGCTTCTAGTACCTTCCAAGACTTTTCCATGGTTGTGGGAGAAGTGATGGTGTTCATTCATTATCAGTGAGGAGTAAGAAACCTGTCTTCTGCCTGTGAATCTTGCCCCAGAGCACCCCAGAGCATCTCACTCCCACTCCATGCTGATTTAGGCAATGGCCAGTTCTGTCTGTGTAACAAGCAGCTACCATCAAAAGCAGAAGCATTTGATGACCATGATTTACCAGGCAGTGCTGACCATCATGAAAGATGAACTGCAAAATCTCAGACACTTAACACAGTGCAAATTTGTTTCTGACTCTTGTAAAATTCAAAGATGAGGCCTGCATACAGCTCTACTCTAGCTGGATTCAGAGGCCTGGTCCCTCCCCTCTTGTTGCTGTTCATCTTTAACACATGGACTCCAGAGTGGCTGCAGCATGGAGGGAGCTGCTGTGTCACACAGGGGAGATCTTTGTGGGCCAAGCCCAGAAGCAGCACACAGAGCTTGTGCTCATGTGGCCATGTCTAAACTATAGAGAAACTGGGGAACCAAGTGTTTGTATGCCCAGAAGAGGACTGCAGAGTTTGCTGTCTGAGCTGTCACTGCCTTGGGGCCATCCCCAAGTCTGTCTTGACACATTTGGTGCTTTTATTCCGTCACCTTCTGCATTGAATTATTTACCTACCTTCAGTTCTTTGCACCTGTTTTCTTCCCATCTTGGGGCCTTTACAATCAGCATCTTCTCCCTCAGATACTGTTCAACTTTGTGCCTGGCTAACAATTACTTACCTGTCAGGTCCCAGCTTAAAACTCACTTTCAAACTCAGTGACTTAAAAATGGTATCTCATTATTTGAATTTATGTTACTGTTCTAGTTAGATTAAACATTTGTAATTATTTCTGTGTCTTTAGTAAGGTTTCCTTTGTGCATTACAGCTAGAATTTGAGTGCTTCTCTTCTCTGTTTCTGGCGCTTCCTTACATATTTGGAGGAGATGGCATTTGCCATGTAATTGTAAATATTTTCCAGCTTCTATGTATTTAGTTGTGTCACTGTATGATACACATATACACAATTTTTATGAGTGTTTTTCTTTTGACTTCTTTAACTGCATTTGAACTTAAAACATCCTTCCTCACTCAGATTAGGTTTACTTGTATTTTCTTTTAGTTTTTCTTTAATAGTACATTACTCATTTCCCACACAATTTCTTAGATATTTAGATATTACTGCTTCCTGGAAACAGTTTCTACAACAATAGCTCAGCTTCCAGCCCTTATGTGAGAGTATCCTTCTCTTCAGCCTCTCCAGAACAGATGGATGTGGTGAGTACACAGTCTTCAGAGTGCCCTGGTCCACTCTGTGAACTAGAGCATCACTTCATGTGTTTGAAACTTAAGTTTCTAAAAGTCAGGTACTGATTAACCCATCAGGAACTGCTACTCTAAGGTCCATTTTACTTTGTTGCTAGACTCCTTTAGACAGTTGAGTGTACTGTGGAATTAAAGTTTGTCTTGCTGAATAATCTCTCAGAATTTAGGAAGAGTGCTGGGAGATCACCAGCATGTGACAAGGAAACTGTTGCCCTCCTTCTTGGACTTTCATGAGCCAAATCCAGACAGCCTCAGTCTCCTTCTCTGAAGAAAAAGGTGTCAGCAGGGTCGAGTAGTATGATTCTCTGAAATGAAGCACAATCTAGCTTTATGCACAACAGCATCCTAAGGACTGTGTATCTGGAAACCCAAATGAGAGGAGTGTAAATTGAACATTGGGCAGAGTTGGTGTTCATCCTTGGAGGTGGACATTTGGGGGGTCGTCTTTATTGACCTGCTTTCTCAAGTCATTAACTAAATACACTTTTTATAAGTATCCTCTGCTTTTATGGAAATAGAGTTGATTGTTGAAACTACAGAGAATATATGTGCAGTGAGAGATTTTATGAAAATTTAAAATAATTTGTATTATAAGGAAAATAGAAAATGACCATCTTGAGGGCTATAAAAGCAAGAGGAAACTCTGGGAGTCTGACATACTTCCATCTGGATATTTTAGCGGCATTGACGGCATCCTGCCCACATAAAGCTGATGTTAAACTTTACTTTTCATTACCTCATCTCAAACTCAAGCAAACACTTTGAATTGTTAAAGTTAGAACAGACTTTTCCAAAGTAAAATTCTAATTTAAGTAATTCTTATCTTTTTTCTATTTTAGGCCTTCAAGATGCTAGCCCAACTTATAAAAGAATCTTTATGAAAAAGAGTCAAGCTGATCATACTGTTCATGGATTTTTCCAATAAATTATTTCCATGTTTTCACAGGAAGACATGGTCATTGATGTTAGACTTACAGATAGGATTTTCTCATACATATCTGTAGTAGTTCAATGAGACAACTTTTAAAGTGCCTTTAAATCATCAGATTGCCAAAATATGAGTCTATTATGAATTTTTGATTAATTTTCAATCTGCAAAATTTATTTTTGTCTTGGATCTTATTGTAAAGAACTCTATAGTTGCTTTATAATTTCCCATAAATTTTCTTTGAAAATAATATTTTATGCCATATTATTTTGAAAACTTAAGGAAATAATTAAGTTAAAAATGGTATATAATGGGTACTTTTTCTATTTTTAGAAAAATTTAATGAGAACAAAAATTATTGTGATGTGACCATTATAAATGATTTTCATTAAGACCCATAGATGGCTTGGCACCCATAGCTCAGTGAGTAGGGTGCCAGCCACATACACTGAGGCTGGTGGGTTCGAGCCTGGCCTGGACCTGCTAAACAACAGTGACAATTCCAACCAAAAAATAGCCAGGCATTGTGGTAGGCACCTGTAGTCCCAGCTACTCAGGAGGCTCAGGCAAGAGAATCACTTAAGCCCAAGAGTTTGAGGTTGCTGGCTCGGCACCTGTGGCTCAATCGGCTAAGGCGCCAGCCACGTACACCTAAGGTGGCAGGTTCGAATCCCCAGCCCGGGCCGCCAAACAACAATGATGGCTGCAACCAAAAAATGGCCGGGCGTTGTGGTGGGCACCTGTGGTCCCAGCTACTTGGGAGGCGGAGGCAGGAGACTTGCTTGAGCCCAGGAGTTGGAGGTTGCTATGAGCTGTGATGCCAT